>WEDG01006129.1:0-155475 GCA_017591395.1 Schistocephalus solidus
TGCTCAGGTGAAACATGTCACATGTTTTTTAAATCTATTAAAATATTTAAGGAATGATCACTTATCTGTGGTCATTACGTATTTAAATCTTAGCAAGGCGTTTCATATATTGCTTCATAGGAGACTCATAGTTAATTTAGAAGCTTAAGGACTTCTGTTGTCTCCAAACCGATTTTTATTACGTCATAATTAACCAAACATTGACAAAAGGTCTTAGTGGGGTCATAATTTTCAACTGAGACCCCTATTGTAAGCGGTGTCTTTCAAGGCACCGTGCAAGATCCTCTTTTATTTTTTTGCTTAAACATTAATGATATTACATCCGCAGTTAAACACTCTCAGACTTTTTATTGATGTGGCCGATCTTAAATGCGTATAATCCTTCTCTAAACTCTTCGACACAAATATGCTTAGAAGAAATCCATGCAGACTTGCTTTGCTCTTTTCCGCTTTGGAACTCAACGTGGCAAATGGAATTCTCACCTTCTAAGGGCCGTTACATGTGCTTCGGGATTGACAGACTACCACATCCAGTTATTTTTGCAAGGTACCCTATGACTGAATGTTCCACCATGAAGAACTAAGGTTAAACATACACTAATAATTTAGATCTGTGCCCTCAGGCCGATAGGATTACGACCAAAGCTGCCCATATTTGTGGCTTTATCTCTTATAAATTCTATCTTCCTGAAATTACATTAAGACTTTAGCTAAAGTTTGTCCTTCCAATTCTTGAACATTGCTGTGCATTTTTTGGTTTAATGACAGAGTCTAGCCATTCTGAAAATTGAAAATGTTCAAACACATTTAATTCTGATACTCTTACCTCCTAATCGACCAGGTGCCAGATAACTAACCTAAAATTCGTATGGGTTCGGAGACTGGAAGCTGCCTTCTACCTCCTTTAATCGCCTAAATAGTAGGTCCAATATTCGCCCTAATTCCAGCTCTTACCCCATTATTCGTCCGTTCAAGCTACGCAATTCTTAACTGATTATACCTCCACCTATATCCTACACATCTAAACGCTGTCTGCTCCTTTGCTTCCAGGTATTGCTTTCTTTGGAATATTCTGCCAATCGATATAAGGTTATCAAATAACCTGTATACTTTTAAGCGAAGACTGCACATTTATCTTAACACTGATACAATAAGCCATTTATTTTTCCTCTTCCCTTCCTGAGCAGCTTTCTACATGACCCCGAAAAAGGACCATTGGGAATTTAGCAGACCGTCTTCAAAATGATGTCTTCCATGCATTGTGTTCCCCACGAAATATGATGCTTCATAAGCCATGCCTCCGTAAAATTATCGCTAAACAATAATAAATAAATAAATTGTATATTAAATGCCCAGAGTGCCACAGCATTACAAACTCATTATCTCGGTTTAAATAAATGCAAAAATGTGAACAGCCATATGAACAGCAGAAATGAGTAGTATGGTAGGCCATTCCGATTCAGAACGATTCGCCATTTTTAAAACAATAGTAAAAAATCTTTGAAATATACGGTGAACAAGGAAAGAAGCAGTGAAAAGAAAACTTTTAAGGTTAAATCAGGAGCGGAGTTCAACGAGCCCGCAATTTAAATGAAGAAAGAACCGCTTCTCTAAAATAATTAATTCCTAGTGTTGATGGAATCAGTCAAATTGTGCTCTCGTTTTAAAGCACCTCCATTTCAAATATCGAAAACCATCATCAGAATTATTATTTGGATACTGAGCTGTGCAGGCTCTCATATTCCTCATTGATTCCTCATGCCAACTAACACCTTGGTGCGCATTATGGTAATTTATTTTTACTGCATTACCGGATCTCACATTATCCTTTCGTAGTTCGCTCAGAAACAACGTACCATGCTGCTTTTATAAGCCCTCGCGGAGCATTGTCGCGGTGTCAACCCTACACGGACTGTTGACAACCGTTTAAAGCTCCTCTGTTGGTGGTCTGAGAAATCAGCAATGAGAGTATCTTGGTCACTTCTCTGGCACTTCTACCATGTCCTTCCCGATTTTTACTGTCCTTTACTCGTTGACCCTAAGCATACGGATGATGACTGTAAAGGTTCCCCGTGTCAAGCATTCTTGATGGTTATGCTTAAAGCCAGTCGATACGCATTGGGATTACACCTGTGGGGCTGAAAATTAGCCTCTCTCATTACATGATTTCTTCCACGATGAGGAGTATTTTGACCACTCATACGCTCTCCTCAGCATGTCGGTAAGTTTTTCACCCAGGAGCGACAGTTTTTCTCCTTAAAAATCCCACAAACCCCATTTAAGATATACTTTTTCCCTCAAAAATGCCCAAGGAGTTTTTCATTGACTGCTCTTTTTAGCAATCTTTTTGACCACACTGATTTGTGTCAATTGTCATCACCAATAGCTGACCTTCTAGCCACAACTTACGTTTTTCGCGATTTCGCTCTCGTTTTAATTTATTTTTTTGTCCAATGACAGTGCCCTTCCAGGTACTCAAAACAAATACCGATCAATCTACCTATCTAACTTTAATCTTAACTGTGATGCAATCTTGCTTCAAAATGATATCAAAAATCTGGAAAATCATCAGTTATGTTGATGACGCACAAAAACTACACGTAAACCTTTTGGACAAATTGGGCGTCTCGTCCAGCAAGTAGCTTCCAACGTTTGCTGTATCCAAATATGTCTTCTTACGCTTAGAATCGGAGAGGAGACATGTCCTCAAACACCAGTGCTATCTGAATCAAATTTCACTAAAAGAAGTAGATGTGCAGATGTGTGGATAGCTTCCAACCTTATAAATAAATAAATAGGTTATATGATTTTGCACTGCTTGATGCCTTCTGAACACTCTAAACGAGCCTTCCAAAAGGTGATGAGCATAATGAACTGGATCATGTACGCTCTCACAGTCTTTCCAACTGAACCGTTTTCGCGGATCCTCATTATCATCGATAGACCGCATTTGGAATACGGAATGCCAGCGTGGATGCCCTGAAAGAAGAAAGACTACGATTCTTTCGAGCGGGTGCAAAGGTTGGCAACCAAATTGATGGATGGGCAAAAGGACCCTGTCATCTTTAGAAATAAATATCAAACTTAACATGTTTCCTTTATCCTAAAAGTCTAATTAGATGTGACCTGCTATGAACATTACGAATCATACACTGTCAAAACCAAGCACATCCGTCGATCAAATTCACGGTGGAGATGGAAAGAGCAGGTTCACTCCCTTTCTTAGACGTCCTTCTAAGCAGAAGACCTGACGGCAGCATCCGAAGGAGCGTTTATCGAAAGAAAACCTGGTCTGGGCAATATATGAACTTTAGCAGTTTCATACCTCCAACAGAAACGTAATCTAGTCCGCTGCTTAGCGCAAAGGGCCAGAAAAAAATTTGCACGGCAGATAGTATCGAGGAGGAGCTTGGGAAGATCCAGAACCTACTTCGAGAGAATGGATACCCAGATCGGTTTATTACAAAGCATCTTGTCGCTAGACCAGTGAAACCTGCCAAGGATACTGTGGAAAAGAAAACTCTATTCCTCAAAGTGCCCTTTCAAGGGGATTCGGCTAGTGAACTACTGAAAAGACGCCTTAACCAAGCCGTTACACAAACGTTCCCAGCAGCGAAACTTCAGATAGTGTTCTCAACCAACCCTCTTTTACGAGGCGAAGGCAAGGATAGGCTGCCGACTCAGACCACCTCCATGTGCATTTACTCATTTACTTGCTCCTGTGGAGCAGGTTATATTGGTCGCACGAGTCGGCGCTTATCCAAAAGAATAAAAGAACACATCCCAGCATGGCTGAGCAAAGGGGAAGTCAAGAGCATAAAAAGCGCCATCCTTGCACATCTTGTTGACACCGGGCATAGTGTGGACCCCAGCGAAGCTTTCCGTGTAATTTATAAGGTCCCACCAAACTACCCCAAGCCACTGGGTCAACGTCTATTAGCAGCAGCAGAAGCGACTGCCATTAGGTTGAAGAAGCCGGTCTTGTGCGCACAAAAAGAACCTCGTACAAGCTCCGCGCTTAGCTTAGCCAACGGCCGCTTAACTGCATGTATGCCCCGCGCCATCTCTGTCCTCCCCTTCTCCTAGAACGGCTCTTACCAAACACTTACTGCCGCCTATCAAATTGTCTCTTATCACCCTTCCCCTATGCACGTTTCTCAGATAACCCACACACATTGACGAACATTATCGATTTCATGTTTTAAATTTCTACTGCGTTCCAACGTTTCTATAACTGTACTGGCCTGAAGAGAAGTTATCGAAAGCAGCGCGTATGCTCGCCAAGTTGTCTTTGAAGTTTATATATGGTCACCCCGCAGTTTACTGTAGCTCAAAGGAAAAAGGCCGATATAAGATAATTGTTTTTTGTAGGGAAGTGAGCCATGTCCTATTACAAGTTTGGTTGCAGGCCATTAGAATTGGTCAAGAACTCTGTGGTTCTTAGCACTCCAGGTTATCCGCTTGAATAGCAAACTCCAGTTGTGGTCGTAAAGAAAAATCGGAAAGGTTTTGAGCATCGAAAACGCACGTTTGACATGGTATATGACTGACCGCTGACTAAACCAACTTTAATCAATGGAGCGACGGTTTCAGTGAAGTATTGATCCACACTCGAGTTTAACTGGAGGTCCACCTCTTGCAATGGTATGCCGTTCAGGTGGTAAACCGCAGCATTCGGGGAGTTGGTTCTGCCGACTCTTAAATAGTTATAATTTTTCACATTAAACGGCATAATCCAGTCATTTGGTAATTGCTTAAGTCCGTATAAGTTTATCTTCACACTTTCTTTATCAACTTAATGTCGGATGATTCTCCAACTCGTGATGTCATCGGCCAATAGGTGGAATCGCACTCCAGTTCATTGACGTGGCCACTTACGTATATAATAAAGAGAGTAAGGCCAAGGACAGAGTCTTCGGAACACCACTTTTAACCGCAACCTTCACCGACTGCTGGTCACTGTCATGGACAGTTTGAAAGGGACCGAGTAGGAAGCATTGTATCCACATCAGAAGTTTTTACCTTATTCCTAAACGACTGAGTTTGTATAGAAGGCGATGGTGAGGCAAGCTATCGAAGGCTTGCTTGCAGTCGATATAAACTGCATGCACCGTGTTCCTCTATCAACTGCTTTGTTCCAACGTTCTTAACAGTAGAGCAAGTTTGTCACAAAAAGGACCTGCCTCTGCGGAAACTATTACGAAAAGCGGAAAGCAGATGGTTTTGCAGCAGGAACTGCATTAGTTTTTCGTCTGATTATTTTTCCATAATGTTGTAGCAAATAGAAACAAGACGGACTGAGCCGTAGTTGTTTGTGGAGACCCAGCTGCTGCCCTTTTACAGCAGTATAATCGATGCAGATTTCTATGGGCTGATAGACATCCAGCCTTGAAAGATGCATGGAAAATCATAGAGAGCAGCTTTTGCTAATTTTACAGGCAAGTTCCTTCAAATGTTTCTGCTAATGTCTCATCAGGACCCGATGATTTCTGATTCCGTTCGATTTTTGTGGTGCCTTAGAACAATAACTTCGGCAAAATGAACGCCTTCACTTATTGTGAGTTCTTCGAAATCACTCGTGGAACGGTTAAATCCAGTTTCTCAAAATGAAATATACTGGGAAAATTAAGAAAGATGATCAGCTTCCATACATCGGAAGAAAGGATTATACAATCAGCAGTCCTGGCAGGGTTAATGGAGCTTTATTTCTTATGTGCTGTCTAAAGTAACCATAAAAATTTTCGTGTTCTTCGTGATTCGGTTACGCAGATCCGCGTTGCATTCCCATGCTCCTTTTTAGAATAAAAGCCCTTTGACTCGATTTTCACTTTTGAAGTTTGGATGCACTTGTGAATGCGGGGCTGCTCTTTGTAAGTGCTTTCTTCCACAGCCTTCGCTTTTTATTTATGTCAATTTCAAAGCCTGTGTAAGCTATCGGGGTTCACCTGTCAACCACTTTCGTGAAAGTTGACAGTGGTTTGCGATAAGCCTATTCATTATTCATCGGAAATGTTCCAAGTCCTCAGTTATGTTTACAGACAATACAGACAGAATAAAAATGTTTTATCGGGTGAACGGCCTTGCCGACATATCGACTGGAACTTTGCAGTACAATAAAACCTGTAAAAAGGAAATTCCCTTTAAGATAAATTAATGTATTTCATATGGGAATGCTTTCAAAAATAACGCAATGCATCAGCGGGAAGGATTTGTTGAAGCTGTTAGCATCACAGGCTTCGTTCAAAAAAAGCATCCATTTAAATACTAAATCATCAACTGCAACTAAAAATTTGCTATTATGTTGGATTTGATAGACAATTAGGTAAACGAGGAGTGACAAACAATTCATAGGCCAACCTAATAGTATGTTGTCATAATTTTGGGTGAAATTTGGATTTAGAAACATAAGATCGAGGTGAGATGAAAAAATTTGAGATAATCTTTAATGAAGAGAGCAATAACGCAGTTCAGAGGCTGCAGCTAATTGAATTTCACAGCACTTGGTTCCTTTGGTTCTCCCAAAAAAATTGCCTGCTTCTTTGGTGGGAAACGTAGGCTTAATGGCTGCGCCAACATGCCACTTGAAAGATATCTCTGGCTAATATGGATATGTTAAATTTCTTTCTTTTAAATTATTATGAATATGAAAATAAATTGCACTGAGTTTTATAAAGAACAAAATTGAAAGCATCGACTTGTTTTTCCACGTCAAATTATCAATGGCCTCGAATTAATCGCCAAAATAATGCGCCATTTTTAAAAGGGAAGGTTATCAATTCATGGCATGCCGACGCGGTCATCCGTATGTTTTAAGGGCAAGCCTGCTATTGTATGCTTAACGTTCTGTGCTCTTCTTATTTTAAGTAACTTCCATTTTGCTCATACTTAAAAATGTTATTCAACGTTTCGGCTTTAAAAATACAGCAATAAGTACGGATAGGAAAATATATAATATTTATTAAATTTGTTTTTGTATTGCAAGTTATTTCGAATGTGTAGTCTTATCAAACCACTATTGAAGAGACCACATGTGCCTTTATAAAAACACAATGTTTTGAACCATCATACCTTTTAAGCTTTTAAATACTTGTAATAATTAATCATTATTAGTTAAAATCAACTGTATATTTTGCATTTGTGACAAATTTAATCATACCATGTGTAGACTTTACCTCAAAAATATTCCTTTCTCCTTGATGGCTTATAAATGAATGCTTCGAGCAGCATCGCTCTTTTAGAATCCCTGAATTTCTACTGATATTTTGTTTGTTACATTCGTTTGCGTGCATTTTACCTACAGGCAATGGTGCAATTAATTCAGTAGTTTGGTGCATGTACCGCTTCTTGCCGGATTACTATTTGGACACATCGACTCTCCGCTCAATGCTGGGATAGTTGGGATGCTACCTCCAAAGCGACGGTTACTGCCACAATCCAGGGCAAAGTTTCAATCGCGGGCGGCTCACAGAATGGTTTCTGAAGGTGGACGCATTTGTTTGACTTTGATATGCGTTTGCCTGGAAATGTCAGTGGGCAATGATCATGAGCAAGCAGCTTGTAGCGGACAAATCCCAAAGGACACTTTGATTATAAACTTCGCTCAATGCTGGCCAAGCATCTCATAGCAAGGCTTATGCAGTACCCGACTTTACGGATCGTCTCCGTGAGTTGAAGCTGCTCCCTTAACTTGTTATAATATGCCAGAAAAATGGAAAATAATGAAAATATCTCACTCAATTGTATCATATGAGAGACAAAATATAATAGGGGAGTTAAAGATTTTGTTTGTAGCCATGCCTCTGCTTTTGTTGTATTTAGTATATATTTTCCATTCGAATCTAACAAGGTCAATGCGTTCGGACTATCCTTACTCTTCCGGAAAACTCTGAAATTCAGAAATATGGTTGAGTATTTTAACATGACACTCCGCGTTATTTTTATCCAAAAGCAAAGAACCAACTTTTATAGATATAATTTCATCATAAGAAATATTTTATGTTTCTCACCATCGATTCCGTGTATCGGTTCACTGTTCAATACGTTTAGCTGTCTTCCAGTCATGCGAATGTTGTTATTTAATACCTCAATGATCCATTAAAATGTTTGATAATTTTACATGGCAGGAATTGCTGTGCTAAAGTCCAACTTTTGTCTTTTCCTTTTGGAAAATTTGCAGATATTTTTCTGTTTTGAGTTTTATGTTTTGTTGATTGCCCATTTATGTCTATGTAACACGCTTCTCTTGTATATAGAACCATCCATTGACGGTCAAAACTGATTCAAACTTTGATGAGAGATCCAAACTACTACAATGAAAATTCTGTCAAGTTCTTTTGCCATTTTGTATGCTGAGAAAAATAGGTCCTTTGTGGTGAACAGGATGACTGTCTGAATTTTGTGCGTTACGATCTCGCATGGGCGCGAAACATATCCCTTCTGTATTATGAAATCCGAACGCATTTTTCTCAATAGAATTCCAACCTTATCAGGATCAACGAATCACTAGGATATAATCTTTTCTTATCGAAACATGGAGTTTGAACCTCTTATTAATTGCGTGGATTGACTTTGTTCAACGTCTGCCTGTCTACTGAATTCTAGACTTATGAACACTCTGCTGGAAAGTTTTCTCTTGACATTGACGGTTTAACTGCCATTTTATTTCTATTGGAAATCATTGAACCGGTTTCAGCGATCAGGCACACGGAAAACCATTCGTTATTATGCCATCAATGCACCCTCGCAAAAACAACTGCAGTTTGCGTTTTGTTGTTTTAACATGGATCCTGAAAGCATAGTATTTTCATAAATACCAAATAGGCATTCCAAATATGAAAATAAAATGAAGCGTTTCACACCATGCAAAACGTATTCTTTAAAAAATAAAATGTCTTCAAATGTTCTTAGGTGATTTAATGAAGAACGCTTCGTTTGACCTGTAAAAACGTTTGTTTTGTCTAATCAACAAGACTATATGGTCTCTAACCGCGTAACAATTTAGCGTATCCGTTTTTCAAAGGTCCCCTTGAAAATAATTGATGTCCATAAGATTAATATTTTTCTTTAAAATCACATGCCTTTAAATCAGCTCAGTACCGAATGTCCCTGGTCAGAATTCTGCTTTAATGAAAGTGAGGAAAGTAAAACGAATTGGCTTGTATTTTTATAAAAGACTTCATATTAATGTAAAATGCTTTCCAAAAGGAAAAATTACTCTTTGAAGATAATTAAAACTAATTTTGGGACCACACTGTGCGTACATCATTTACTCTAATTCACAACGTGTCATCAGACAAAAGCTTTGAAGCTGCTTTGCATGTAATTGATGATCGCGCTTTGAATGCAAGCACCTTACTTAAATGTCTGAAAATCATCATGTAATTTCTAACTCTGAAGTAAGACAAAATTATTGCGAAGCAAATTATCTTAAAGCTTTATCATACCGGGCAAAAGGCTTTTAAATTGAATCTCCTTTTATATAATGCCATGGAAACTTGAAGGCATAAAGTTAACTTTCACATCACAAAGGCTCTGGCCCTGGTTCCCATGTAAACCATTTGGTACGAACGGCATTTTGAGAGTAGCCTATTTATCAAAGTCCCCGACCGACTCTATGGAGTTTGTATGTAAAGTAATGTTTTCAAGGTTAAACCTTCTGTTGGACTGATACAGTCTATTGGCTAAGCGGCATAAAGCAGTAAAATATGCATGAAAAGTCTTTTGAAAGTGTTAATGGGGTGGAAAAAATGGTTCACTGTCGATTCAAAATCAATGCGTTAATATGTTCCGAAAACTGACTGTTACCCCGCCTGATCAAAAAGTGATTAATTTGTGCAGTCTAGACATATCTTGAATTTTGATGGTCGAGCATTTGTGTTCGATGTATACTTTCGTCCACGCAAATGGAATAAATAAATCTTGTGTGATCTGACTCGATACTTCTAATTCCAACAGGGTTTCAATGAGAGATTAATTTACATCATTTGACCGCACAATTGATTTACAAACAAAAACATAACGCATTTTTTTATAACCGATTCTTTAATCGTGAGCTATTGGCCCAGATATTAGGAAAAATCAGGAGTCAGGCAGTATATTGCTAAGAATAGAATAATTTCAGACCGTATATATTGCGCAAGCGTATGTATGTATACAAAGACCAACACGGGGCCGCTACATTAGCACGGCAGGCGTTATTCGTTGCGCCCGCTAACAAATGCCGAAATGGGAGGTGGCGGCATCGCCTAGGGGCGGCTAAGACTTAGGGACCCAGCCGCGCCAGCCACCTGCGTCCTCTGTCAGCCTCCGGCCTTTGACCTTGTCTTATTACCGGGCTCAGGTGGGCGAGGAGAGAGGCGGTAAAAGGCATCCGTGTAATATCACTAAAGTTCAAATCAAGAGCAAGTCACCGTCCCCGTTTGACTTCTCTCCCCTGGAGCATGGTAGCCATCGTCGGACTACGACGGTCGAACTGCCATTTATGTATGTAATATGTATGCGTATGTATGTTTGCGTATGTACGAGCGCAAACCTAGTCAACCCTCCTGCCCTTTGTAAGACAACGAAATGGGAGATTAGACTAGTCTAGTGCTGGCTGCAGGTAAGGTAAAAGCCAGGTAAAAGTAATGCAAACGGTGGGGTGAGAAAATTAAGTGTCATGAAAATGAGAATATTAAACCTCCTGTACTGCAATTCATCTGAAGTTTCTTCCAGATTTGTTTGATTGCTATGATTGTAAATGAGGGGCCGCGCCGTAGCAGAGCCTATACTGTCGTTAAAAAGCAACACTCAACTCTAAAACCAAGCGCGTGATTAAAACCATATGACATCAAGAAGTTTCTTTAGGCTTATACTTGAAAATCTGATGAACCTAGACTGTAACCTGTCGCTTATGCAATTATATTCAAAAGGTGGCATCTCTCTGAACTTCAAACTGTTGAATGGGATAGACAAATGACTGCTAAAAAATTCATAGAATTTTACATTTTGGTTCGTCTAGTCCCGCTGATTGTGCCGCAATTGGCAGACCCTTTTCCCATTTGTTGTATTGTTAATCAGCGTAAAGAAGACAAATATGTTGCAAACCCTGCCTGGGAGCTTGTTGGCAGACAGAGGATTGCTAATTGGCTCCTTATTTCCTTACTTGCTTGAGCTTTGTAACCAGCCTGCTCTCACCATGTGTTATTAATTCATTTAAAGGCCATAAGAATATATAGATGACTGCCAGTTGAGACAGAATGCTGCTCAAATTGAACTGCAAAGAAATTTTTAGGCATAGCTTAGGTCAGCAGTCATAATTTTAATCCCTAAAACAATGATTGGTTTTTCGAAAAGCCAAGCCTATGGTTAACAACAAACAAAAACTGTCTACATTCAAGCATTAGCTAAAGGAGTTTTATTGGATCTTGGTGTGAATCAAAAAGACGTCAATGTTTTCAAACAATTTTCTACAACTTTACTTTATAAAATAAACCTACTGCCAGAATGTATCGCCGTTTGTTAAACTGAATATGTACAAGAAAAATAAATCGTATGAATATTTCTCCATAAAAATATTATGAAATTTCACGAGCACCGAGAAACAATGGAGTAAAAATGCCTATTCCCCATGTTGGCTTTTTTACAGCATGTACGATTCTAATGCAACTGAAAATAAGCTCATTCAATAAGTTTGCACCTTGAAATGTCTTGTTATAAGAAAATTACATACAATATCTTCAATGGAAAAGACCATTTGAAAATTTCGGCCAACATTTCTTGGGGTAACACATCTACTGTTTCTTGATTAGATTACCACAGGCACTGTGTTAAGCGGTCATGAATATAGCCTCCGAGAGCAATGTATATGTTATAACGTTATCCTCATGATCAATGATGGAGGCAATGCAGCATCAGTGACTTGACGCTAATTTGGTTATAGTGTGGTTGAGAGGGGAATAGAACAGGACAGTGAGGTAGATATCGTGAAAATAAACTTCTCACTATAATCCAGCGCAAGTCACTGTCCCTGCACCACCTTGCTGTGGAGAATACGATGGGTTTACTCGAAATAGATGGTCAAACTGTCGAGTCTGACTGCCGAAGTATCAACCATTAGTGTCAAGACGACCGGAGTTGGACGTGGGCGCCATGACTGTAAATAATAAATAAATAATAAATAATGAATAACTCCTACACACAACCGTTTCCATCCAATGCAACAGGCTTTCACGAGAATGGCTTGCGCTTGCGTTTGTGAGAGCACCTTAAAAACTGCAGTAGCATAAAGCTATTGCAACCTGACGTTTAGTGCTTCCTAATAATTTTCGATACCCCTTATAAATTCAAATACATTATATGGAAAACTTGCATACCATGTTTGTTTCAGAGTCATAGTTGGAAGCAAATTGCGTCTTCAAACTCAAACTTGACGAATGGGTAGTTTTCAGTATTCAAAAAAGGTTTCTAATACTGCTATTTTACGACCGAAAATAATGGCATCTTATCTGCCAGTGTTTGATTTATGTGATAATAGTATACGCTGATCGATAATACAACCTCAACGTAATCCAACGCGCATTTCAGAATTTTCGGTTAAATGTTCATGAGATCCGTCACTGGCTGACTTGCCGAAATTTTTCTGCAGCGATGTTCGTATGTTCCCAGCTTGCCTCCCACATAATCAAATTATCCATAATCCGTACAGATCAGACTTTACCTGCTTGCACCTACTGTTCCTTCCGGGATGGAAGCAACTTCCACTTGCCCGGAAAAGTCATCCGACAATGAGATTGCGCTTTCAGCGGTGTAAACCTAACCGTGGCTGGCATTAGTATCAAAGAGGTGGATAATGAAGCTGTAAAATGGTGTGGTCATTTCACAGGCATTTTTGTGACTACATGAGTCTGAAGAGAGAGAGAGACGAGTCACATAGACAAATTAAATATTTTTCTTTGGTAATTGCTGTCGTTAAGCAATTAAAATGCTATTCTGGCGAACAGTAAACGATGGTTTTAAGCAGAAACCACGTTGTTGCGGCTAAATAAGTTTCAGGTGTATAAACATAGGTTGTTTATCCAACCGTGAAACGGGTGTTTATGAAAGACGGTAGATGTTGCTCTTTTCTTATATTTGACTGCGCGAAGTTATGCGAATTAAAAAATTAATTTTAAAATAACTAAAGTGGAAGATATTAAATGCGTTTTTTTATTACTCACAGACGCTTATACCATAAGGCTAGGGCAGTCGTAATCTTTTAGGTTGCCACAGCTATCGAGTAGCACCTGTTGTACATTTATCAGCACTCAGGCTTACTAGCAGCTTTGAATCGAGTTCAGTGACGATGTTGATAGCAGTCAGATTGGTTACCTATTTTACTAAAGAAAACGGTAGAAAATGACCGACCGATGAGTCAATGTTCGAGAAAGATAGCGCTGATAATCAGCAATTGAGATTCTACGAATAAAACCAACTTACGATAGAGTACCGACAAATATGAGGGACACTAGAGGCCATTTCTGGCTTATTGGCCGTCATAAGATATTCACATCAATCCTATATGTGAAACACCTGGATTTGGAAATCTGATCTTTAGTTCTGTGTCGAACGCTCTAGCAATGGAGCCACGTATCTATTTTATGAGTACCGTAGATTGAGCCCCATGGAAAACGCAAAGAGGATGCCCCATGCTCGGGAGACCCATTTCATTTTAGTTAATACTATGGTAACAATTGACAGGATGTTATATCTCGTGGCTCATTTGTAGAATGTTGTTAAATAAGAAAAGATTCGGTTTGAATCCCATGCGGTCCACACTTTGGATTTAGTATGACTAGTTGATGACGGCTTATTAACCAGAAATGGCCAGTTCTTCTTTAGTACTCCATCATATTCATATGCTTGTAAGCACTGTATGACTGCCCGTGAGGATCTGTGACCGAGCCAGTAAGAGACATGGGAAGAACGTCCAGCCGTTAGATCGGTGAGCTTTATATCATCATAATAGGCAATTTAATTCACCAACATATTTTGTAGCATGAAACGAGAATTCAAAGTACTCCCACTTCCGTGCGTATATAAGCCACTAAAATCAACGGTTAATCTGTAAAACAAAATATTTTAGGTTGTTATGCGACTTCTCACTAAACCGTGTTCTAAACGCATTAGGAAGGACATGGTTTAGCGAACACGCGACCGAAGATCTTTAACGAAAGTTTGATCATCTAACGCGCCAGAGTAATCGAGCCTATGCCTGCTTTCTGCTCGTGTCAATAATGGTCGTTATTTTGTAATTTAAAATCAAAACAATCCAGATACTGTGCAAATCGTTTGCGTGAAAGTGGCTGAGGAAGGGAACCGTTTCTTATCAAACCAAGCCTCGCAAAACTAACGCAGTGCATGACATTACAAAAGCGCTACATGTATCCGGGAAATATCGCGCTTAACTGGAAAGATATAAAATTTTAAAAGTTAACTATCTTTGATGTTAATAGTTGCCGAAGTGCCGACGAATAAGTGAATCTCGTTTTACTTTAATTAAATAAGCCTCTACTGAATGTGCGTCTCCATAACTTTGACCTGTAATGTTTGTTATTTCAAATCTTGCTGAATCAGATTTTTATTATGTGCATACTTGGTAAGCGGTGCTCTAGGATGACAGAATTGTTCCATTGAGAGTCCAGGCAACGATGAAGCTTATATAACTCAATGGTTTCAAAGCACGATGTCTCCGTGTTGTCTAACAGATACTGTTCAAAACACGAATAATCACAACTTTGAGATTCTTCACACTCATGTTGGCACCATCTTATATGTAGCAGGATTTCAAATCTCTCGTTAGGGATTCTATATTGCAATCACACATAATTCTAAAAGTTACGTCTCTGCTTTGTTTTCAAGGTTTGCATCTGTAGAGAAGATATCTGAGAACAGCTAATTAAGGTTAATTTGGTCCAAACCACAAAACCAAAGTGATCACATAATCCTGCGTTCGTCCACTTCCATTAATTATGTCTTTTATGAGAACGTGAACTACCGGGATCGTATTAAGTCCGCAATTCCCAGAGTAACATTAGAAGGATTTTTGCTTGGCCTCAAAAGACCAGTTGGCGAGCATACGCCTACTTTCGCGTATTTCTCGTCGAGCCAAAGTGTACTTCTATGGAATACCAAATAAATTCTAAAACGATATCAATAATGCTTGTATTTTCGCAAAAGGGTCGTGTTAATCCAATGAGGGGGCGAAGAGCATCGTGGTTACAAGCGTAAAGGAGGGCTTGGATGGAGCCGTTCCGTGGAAAGGAGAAGAAACAGAGGGCGCGGAAGAGGAAGTTGTTACGCGAACCGGCGCTGTTCCTTTTGGTGCGAAACAAAACCGGCTTCTGAACTTCAGCTGACGAGGGCTTCGCAGCTAAGCGCAGCTGCTGACCGAAATGCCGTGGTTGGGAAGTCTTGTAAGGCTCCGCACGACACCCGAATCAAAAATGCGAGAATAGCGTTACTTTTCTTCAGCTTTTCTCAGCACGACGAGAGGTATTCCTCGAGTCTTGTGGATAGGCGCCAACTCTGTAGAACATATAAGCATTGACTAAAGGATCTTGCCACACTTCGAGATATAAATATATCAGTTGCAGTCGTTACACGGAGCGGCGTTTCGGCAGCTTGCTGCGTGAGCTTGGTTATTGCTTAAAAGCCAAGGACTGGCATCATATCGGTTCTGCAAAGTGTACTGCCAGACCTCCTAAAGGTTGCCACTGTTTCTCACAGTTGATGTCTCCCACCCATTCAATTTTCGAAAATCCTAATGTTACTTTATATTTTCCTTGTCACATGCGGAAACTGTGGATTTTAAACCCTTGAATGTGCAACCATGTCTTTGAACCAGGAGGATTATTTGTCAACCGAGGACCAGCCTAAACCATTTTTCAGGCGTTAATAATATCAAAACTCGCGACTTTGCTAACAGATTTTGCCCAAGCATACTGCCCTGCTTTGGAGTTACAATTAGAACTTTGGAAACGATATTTTAATATGTTTAAGAATCCGACGTATGTATTATTAACTCCTCGAAAAAGTAGCAAACGCTGAATCACGCTTTAACCCTACCAGTCACTGACGATTAAACATGTTTATGCAATCAGAAAAAGACATCAACTACAGGGTTGCAACTGACGCATTTATAGAGAAGACACCGCATGTAATCCACAAACGCTGGTGTTAGAAGCCATCAAAGTCATTCATATATACAGTTATATTTAATATTAGTAAATGCATTATTTTGATCTCAGACAGTCTGAGACCGATACATTTCCTTTCAGAAATTTTATTCTGTGGTCTTTGTTAAAACCCGAATTGAAAATTATAGTTTGCGATTTTATTGAGAAGCTTTTACTCTTTCACTTCTTTTATGGCCACTGTATTTCTATTTGGTTAAAGACTTGAAGTAATGGAAGGAATAAATTCGTCAGTTGTTTTAAACCTTTCTCAGACGTTTTGTACCACGTCACGAAAAAGTGATTTATAATTGAGGGGATCTGCTGAATGTATCGAATAGAAGATGATTAATTAGTTGGCGAGCATACGCGTGCTTTCGATACCATCGGCCAGTGTTAAGACATAAAATCAATAAGGTTCATCTCGTCCTACCAGTGAGTTGTGTTAAAGGGACAGAGGATGTCGATAAGAGACAAATGGTTAAGCAGTAGTGGGTTTAGTGGTCGTTCGCCTTTCCTCCTCTCGTGAACGACCACTCAAACCCTCACTACTGCTTAACCATTTGTCTCTTATCGACATCCTCTGTCCCTTTTAACACAACTCACTGGTAGGACGAGATGAACCTTATTGATTTTATGTCTTAGCTTATAAATGTACTGGCCCGATGAGAATTTATCGAAAGCACGCGTATGCTCGCCAACTAGTCTTCATCATCTTCTATTCGATACATTCCAGCAGATCCCCTCAATTATAAATCGCACTTTTCGTGACGTGGTACAAAACGTCTGAGAAGGTTTAAAACAACTGACAGAATATGAGCAGACGGACCTTTATTCACTTCCATTACTTCCAAGTCTTTAACCAAATAGAAATACAGTGGCCATAAAAAGAAGTGAAAGAGTAAGCTTCTCAATAAAATCGCAAACTATAATTTTTCAATTCGGAGCAGTTTTTAACAAAGACCACAGAATAAAATTTCTGAAAGGAAATGTATCGGTCTCAGACTGTCTAGAGATCAAAATAATACATTTACTAATATTAAATATATATATATATATAGATGACTTTGATGGCTTCTAACACCAACGTTTGTGGATTGTTTGCGGTGTCTACTCTATAATGCATCGGTGCAACCCTGTAGTTGATGTCTTTTTCTGATTGCATAAAACATGTTTAATCGCAAATCGGTGACTGGTAGAGGGTTGCTGCATTCAGTTGTTTGTTACTTTTTGAGTTAATAATAGCATACGTCAGATTCATAAACATATTAAAATATCGTTTTCCAAAGTTTCTAATTATTAACTCCAAAAGAAAGCAGGGCAGTATGCCTTGGGCAAAATCTGTTAGCAAAGTCACCCTCGAGTTTTGATATTATTAACGCATGAAAAATAGTTTAGGCTAGTCCTCAGTTGACAAATAATCCTCCCTGGTTCCAAAAGACATGGTTGCACATTCAAGGGGTTTAAAATCCACAGTTTCCACGCTTTATGTGACAAGGAAAATAAGTAACATTAAGTTTTCGAAAATTGAATGGGTGGGAGACATCCAAACCTTGAGAAGCAGTGGCAACCTTTAGGAGGATCTGGCAGTACACTTTGCAGAACCGATATGATGCCAGTCCTTGGCTTTAAGCAATAACCAAGCTCACGCAGCAAAGCGCTCGCCGAAACGCCGCTCCGTGTTATTAAGGGACTGCAACTTGATACATTATATCTCGGAAGTGCGGCAAGATCCTCTAGTCAATGCAGGTGTTCTGTGCTACAGAGTCATGGCGCTTCATCCACAAGACTCCTCGAGGAATACTCTCTCGTCATTGCTGAGAAAAGCTGAAGAGAACAACGCTATTCTCGCAATACGCCATTTTTGATTCCGGTGTCGTGCGGAGCCTTTACAAAGACTTCCCAACCACGGCATTTCGGTCAGCAGCTGCCAGCAACTGCAGAAGCCACTCGTCAGCTGGTTGAGAAAGCCGGTTTTGTGCGCACAAAGGAACCTCCAGTTCCGCGCTTAACTGCAAGCCCTCTTCCGCGCCCTCTGTTTCCTTCACCATCCTTTCACCGGAACGGGTCTATCAAAACCCTCGCTACGCCTTAACCACAGTCTCTTTATCGCCCTCCCCGTTAGTTAACACGACCCTTTTGCACGAAAATACAAACATTATTGATATCAATACGTTTAAATTAACGTTCCCATAGAAGTACACTGGCTCGACGAGAAATACGCGAAAGTAGGCGTGCGCTCGCCAACTCGGTCTTTATGAGGCCAAGCAAAAATCCTTCTAATGTTACTCTGGGAATTGCGGGACTTAATACGATCCCAGTAGTTCACGTGCTCTGGCAAAAGCATTACTCATCGTAGCGGGACGAACGCAGGGATTATGGGATCACTTTTTTGTGGTTTGGGCTTCAAATTAACCTTTTAGTGCTGTTCTCAGATATCTTCTCTACAGATGCAAACCTTAAAGAAGCAAAGCAGAGACGTAACTTTTTTTTAAATTATGTGTGATTGCAATAAATGTCTCTGAATCCCTAACGAGAGATTTTAAATCCTGCTACACATAAGATTAAATTTATGAGGAACCATGAGGTGTGAAAGAATCTCAAAGTTGTGATTACATTCGTGTTTCGAGATTGTGCATTCTGTTAGACAGCTTTACGAGGACATCGTGCTTTGAAACCACATTGAGTTATATAAGCTTCACCATCGCTGCCTGGACTCTCAATCAGGTTTTTCGAATTTCTGCCATCCTAGAGCACCGCTTACCAAGCATACTGCATACTACAAAATCTGATTCAGCAAAGATTTGAAATAACAAACATTACAGTGTCAAAGTTATGGAGACGCACATTCAGTAGAGGCTTATTTAATTAAAGCAAAAACGAGATTCACTTATTCGTCAGCACTTCGGCTTTATTCTATTAACATCAAAATAGTTAACTCTTTAAAATTTTATATCTTTCCAGTTAAGCGATATTTTCACGAGATAAGGTAACACCTTGTAATGTCTGCACACTTTACGTTATTTTTCGAAACTTTAATTTGATAAGAAACGATTCCCTTCCTTAATTACTTTCATGCAAATTCTACAATATCTGGATTGTTTTAATTTAAATACAGCTAACTTTTGACAAAGTAACAAAACACAGGCATGCTCTCTCGACTAGCTCTGTACGTTAAATGTCCTTTTCGTTAAAAGATCTTCGATCCTGCTCCTGCAAAACCATGTCCCTTTCTATTAAGGTTTAGAACACGGTTTAGTGAGAAGTGCATAACAACCTAAGAAATATTTGTTTTTTTTACAGATTAACGTTGGATTTTGGTGGCTTATACGCATGCACTGGAAGTGGGAGTACTTTGGATTCTCGTTTCCATGCTACAAAATATGTTGGTGAATTAAATTCGCTCTTATTATGATGATATAAAAGCTCACCGATCTAACGGCTGGACGTTCTTGCCCCCATGTCTCTGCAGCTCAGTCTAGGATCCCCTCACAGGCAGTCATACAGTGCCTAGAAGCATAAGAATATGATGGAGTACTAAAAGTCAAGAAAGACCGAACTGGCCATTTCTGGTTAATAAGCCGTCATCAGCTAGTCATACCAAATCCAAAGTGTGGACCACATGGGATTCAAACCCGTGATCTTTTCTTATTTAGCTTAACAACATTCTGCCACAAATGAGCCACGGGCTCTTTATCCCTGTCAATTGTTACCATAAGTATTAACTAAAAATGAAATGGGTCTCCTGAGCACTTTATGGGGCATCCTCTTTACGTTTTTCCATGGGGCTCAATCTACAAGTACTCATAAAACCGGAATACGTGGCTCATTGCTAGAGCGTTCGACACAGAACTAAAGATCCAGATTTCAAATCCCAGGTGTTCCACACATATAGGGATTGTTAATGAATATCTTATGACGGCCAATAAGCCAGAAATGCCATTCTAGTGTCCCTCATATTTGTCGGTACTCTTATCGTGTTGGTTTTATTCGTAGAATCTCAATTCGCTGATTATCAGCGCTATATCTTTTCTCCCGAACATTGACTCATCAGTCGGTCATTTTCTACCGCTTTTTAGTAAATAGGTAACCAATCGACTGCTATCAACATCGTCACTGAACTCAATCTCAAAAGCTGCTAGTAAAGCCTACTTGTGAGTGCTGGATAAATGTACAACAGGGTGCTACTCGGATAGCTGCCAGGGCAACCTAAAAGATTACGATCGTCTCTAGCCTTATGTGGTATAAGCGTCTGTGGAAATAAATAAAAAAACGCATTTAATATCTTTCCACTTTAGTTATTTTTAAAATTTAATTTTAATTCCACTCACACTCTCTGCACCGGTCAAATATAAGAAAGAGCAACATCTACCGTCTTTCATCATAAACACCCGTTTCTGGTAATAATTTACGCTTTTAAGGGGTTGGATAAAACTAACCTATGTTTATATCACACCACAAACTTATTTGGCCGCAAACTAACGTGGACTGCGCTTTAAAACCATCGTTTACTGTTCGCCAGAATAGCATTTTAATTGCTACTTAACGATATAATTACCAAAAGAAAAATATTTAATTTGTCCTATGTGACTCGTCTCTCTCTCTTCAGACTCATAGTCACAAAATACCTGTGAAATGACCACACCATTTTACAGCTATTATCCACCTCTCTTTGATACTAACCAGCCGCAGTTAGGTTTACACCGCTGAAAGCGCAATCTCATTGTCGGATGACTTTTCAGGCCAAGTGGAAGTTGCTTCCATCCGGAAGAGGGAGACAGTAGGTGCAAGCGAGGTAAGTCCCCAGTCTATTTTTGGATTATGGATAATTTGATTACTGTGGAGGCAAGCTGGGAACATACGAACATCGCTTTGCAGAAAATTTCGGCAAGTCAGCCAGTGACGGATCTCAAGACATTTAACCGAAATTCTGAAATGCGCGTTTGGATTACGTGGGTTGTATTATCGATCAGCGTATACTATTATCACATAAATCAAACACTGGCAGATAAGATGCCGATATTTTTCGGTCGTAAAATGGCAGTATTAGAAAAACCTTTTGAATACTGAAAACTACCCATTCGTCAAGTTTGAGTTTTGAAGACGCAATTTGCTTCCAACTATGACTCTGAAATATAAACATGGTATGCAAGTTTTCCATATAATGTATTTGAATTTATAAGGGTATCGAAAAATTATTGGGAAGCACTAAACGTCAGGTTGCAATAGCTTTATGCTACTGCGGTTTTAAGGTGCTCATTAAAACATAAAGCACCGCCAAGCCATTCTCGTGAAAGCCTGTTGCATTGGATGGAGAGCAGTTTGTGTGTAGCAGGAGTTGACGTTCATTATTTCTATTATTTGTTTATTATTTACAGTCATGGCGCCCACGTCCAACTCCGGTCGTCTTGACACTAATGGTTGATGCTTCGGCAGTCAGACTCGACAGTTTGACCATCTATTTCCTGAGTAAACCCATCGTATTCTCCACAGCAAGTGGTGCAGGGACAGCGACTTGCGCTGGATTATGAGTGAGAGTTTATTTTCACAGTATCTACCTCACTGTCTGTTCTATTCCCTCTCAACCACACTATAACCAAATTAGCGTCCAAGTCACTGATGCTGCATGCCCCTCCATCGTGCATCGCCATCGTTTCCAACGTTATAACATATACATTGCTCTCGGAGGCTATATTCATGACCATAACTACAATTACCTGTGGTAATCTAATCAAAACACAGTAGATGTGTTACCCTCCCAAGAAATGTTGGCCGAAATTTTTTCAAATGGTCTTTCCATTAGAAGATATTACTTATGTAATTTTTCTAATTCTTATAACAAGACATTTCAAGGTGCAAACTTGTGAATGAGCTTATTTTCAGTTGCATTAGAATCGTACATGCTGTAAAAAGCCAACATAGGGAATAGGCATTTTCTCCATTGTTTTTCGGTGCTCGTAGAAATTTCATAATATTTTATGGAGAAATATTCAGCCTGATTTATTTTTTCTTGTACATATTCAGTTTAACAAACAGCGATACATTCTGGCAGTAGGTTTATTTTTATAAAAGTAAATTTGTAAGAAAATTGTTTGAAAACATTGACTTTTGATTCACACCAAGATCCAATAAAACTCCTTTAGCTAAATAACTTGAATGTAGACGAGTTTTTGTTTTGTTGTTAACCATAGGCTTGGCTTTTTCTTTGAAAACCAATCATTGTTTTGGGATTGAAAATTATGACTGCTGACCTAAGCATATGTGCCTAAAACCCCTATGCTTTCTGCAGTTCAATTTGAGCAGCATTCTGTCTCAACTGGCAGTCATCTATATATTCTTATGGCCTTTTAAATAATTAATAACACACATGGTGAGCAGGCTGGGTACAAAGCTCAAGCAAGTAAGGAAATAAAGACTAATTAGCAATCACTCTGTCTGCCAACAAACTCCCCAGGCAGGGTTCCGCAAGCATATTTGTCTTCTTTTACGCTGATTAACAATACAAAATGGGAGAAAAGGGTCTGCCAATTGCGGCCACAATCGGCAGGACTAGACGAACCAAAATGTAAAATTCTATGAATTTACTGCTTGGTGTTTGTCTATCCCATTCAACAGTTTGAAGTTCAGAGAAGTGCCACCTTTGAATATAGTACGCCAAGCGACGGAAGTTGCAGTCTAGGGTTCATCGCCAAGTTATAGCTTCAAAGAAAACTTCTTTGATGTCATATGGTTTTAATCACGCCTTGGTTTTTAGGAGTTGAGAGGTGTTGCTTAACGACAGTATAGCTCTACTGCAACGCGGCCTCATTCTGAAAATGTAGCAATCAAACAAATCTGGAAGAAACTTCAGATGAATTGCAGTATTACAGGAGGTTTAATATTCTCATTTCATGACACTTAATTTACTACTCACCCCACCGTTTGCATTACTTTTACCTGAGCTTTTACACTTACCTACAGCCTAACTTTAGCACTAAGACTGATCCTAATCTCCCATTTCGTTGTCTTACAAGGGCAGGAGAGGTTGACTAGGTTTTGCGCTCGTACATACGCAAACATACATACGCATACATACATACATAAATGGTAGCGCCCGACCGTCGTAGTCCGACGATGGCTACCGTATGCTCCAGGAAAGTGAAGCAGGGACGGTGACTTGCTCTTGATTTAGTTTAAAGTGATATTACACGGATGCTGCATTTACCGCACTCTCTCCTCCTCCCCCACCTGAGCCCGGTGTCAAGACAGAGTCAAGAAGACCGGAGGCGGCAGAGGACGCAGGTGGCTGGCGCGGCTGGGTCCCCTAAGTCTTAGCCGCCCCTAGGCGTGCCACCACACCTCCCATTTCGGCATTTGTTAGCGGAGCGCAACCCGAATAACGCCTGCCGTGCCCTAATGTGGCCCCCGTGTTGGTCAAACACATCTAGCACTTTGCCCCCTTTTAGGGGGGCACCATACATACATACATACGCTTGCGCAATATATACGGTCTGGAAAATTATTCTATTCTTAGCAATATACCGCCTGACTCCTGATTTTTCCTAATATCTAGGCCAATAGCTCACGATTAAGAATCGGTTATAAAAAAAATGCGTTATGTTTTTGTTTGTAAAATCAATTGTGCGGTCAAATGATGTAAATTAAATCTCTATTTGAAACCCTGTTGGGATTAGAAGTATCGAGTCAGATCACACAAGATTTATTTATTCCATTTGCGTGCGGGACGAAAGTATACATCGAACAAGACTACAAATGCTCGACCATCAAAATTCAAGATATGTCTAGACTGCAAAAATTAATCACTTTTTGATCAGAGCGGGGTAACAGTCGATAGTTTTTCGGAACATAATGTACATTGAATTTTGAATCGATTAATGAACCATCCACCCCATTAACACTTTCCAAAGACTTTTCTATGCATATTTTACTGCTTTTATGCCAGCCAATAGACTGTATCGGTCAACAGAAGGTTTAACCTTGAAAACATTGCTACACACAAACTCCATAGAGTCGGTCGGGGACTTTGATAAAATAGGCTACTCAAAATGCCGTTAAATATTTACCCGAAATGGTTTACATGGGAACCAGGGCCAGAGCCTTTGTGATATTGAGAGAAGTTAACACTATGCCTTCAAGTTTCCATGGCATTATATAAAAAGAATTCAATGAAGGCTAATTTCAAAAGCCTTTTTATATGCATTTTCCCTCAACTTTAAAAAGTCAATTATTTACTTCGCAATAATTTTGTCTTACTTCAAGAAGTTAAATTACATGATTTCAGACATTTAAGTAAAGGAGTGCTTGCATTCAAACGATCATCAATTACATACGCAAAAGCAGCTTTCCAAAAGCTTTTGTCTGATAACACGTTGTGAATTAGAGTAAATGATGTACGCACAGTGTGGTCCCAAAAATTAGTTTTTAATTATCTTCAAAGAGTAATTTTTCCTTTTTGGAAAGCATTTTACATTAATAGCAAGTCTTTTATAAAAACAAGCCAATTCGTTTATACTACCTCACTTTCATTAAGCAGAATTCTGACCCAGGGACATTCGGTATGAGCTGATTTAAGGCATATTGATTTTATAAAGAAAAATATTAATCTTATGGACATCAATTATTTTCAGAGGACCTTTAGAAAAAACGGATACTCGCTAAATTGTTACGCGGTTAGAGACCATATAGTCTTGTTGATTGGAACAAAGCAAACGTTTTTACGGGTCAAACGAAGCGTTCTTCATTAAATCACCTAAGAACATTTGAAGACATTTATTTTAAAGAATACGTTTTGCATGGTGTGAAACGCTTCATTTATTTTCATATTTGGAATGCCTATTTGGTATTTATGAAAAATACTATACTTTCAAGGATCACTTGATGAGCTAACAAAACGCAAGCACAGTTATTTTACGAAAGTGCATTGATGCTTTTTCATAATAAC
Organism: Schistocephalus solidus; assembly: GCA_017591395.1. NCBI lineage: Eukaryota > Metazoa > Platyhelminthes > Cestoda > Diphyllobothriidea > Diphyllobothriidae > Schistocephalus > Schistocephalus solidus. The sequence goes on from WEDG01006129.1 coordinate 25,132, forward strand.
GAATGGTTTTCCGTGTGCCTGATCACAACTGAAACCAGTTCAATGATTTCAATAAATAAAATGGCGATTAAACCAAATCAATGTCAAGAGAAAGGCTTTCCTTAGAGTGTTCATAAGTCTAGAATTCAGTAGACAGGCAGACGTTGAACAAGTCAATCACGCAATTAATAAGAGGTTCCAAAACTCCATGTTTCGATAAGCGAATTATATCTAGTGATTCGTTGATCTAAGAAATATGGAGTTGGAATTCTATTGAGAAAATGCGTTCGGATTTCATAATACAGAGGATATTTTCGCGCCCATGCAGATCGTAGCATAAAATTCAATACTAGTCATCTGTTCTACAAAGGACCTATTTTCTCAGCATACAAAATGGCAAAAAGAACTTTTTTGACAGAATTTTTCATTTGTATTAGTTTGGATCTCATCAAGTTTGAATCAGTTTGACCGTCAATGGATGGTTCTATATACAGAGAAGCGTGTACATAGACATAAAATGGGCAATCAACAAAACATAAAACTCAAAACAGAAAAATATCTGCAAAATTTTCCAAAAGTTGAAAAGACAAAAGTTGAGACTTTAGACAGATTCCCTGCCATGTAAAAATTATCAAACATTTTAATGGATCATTGAGGTATTAAATAACAACATTCGCATGACTGGAAGACAGCTAAACGTATTGAACAGTGAACCGATACACGGAATCGATGAAGAAACATAAAATATTTCTTATTATGAAATTATATCTATAAAAGTTGGTTCTTTGCTTTTTGGATAAAAATAACGCGGAATTTCATGTTAAAATACTCAACCATATTCTGAATTTCAGGATTTTCGGAAAGAGTAAGGATAGTCCGAACGCATTGACCTTGTTAAATTCGAATGGAAAATATATAAATACAACAAAGCAGAGGCATGGCTACAAACAAAATCTTTAACTCCCCTATTATATTTTTTGTCTCTCATATGATACAATTAGTGAATATTTTCATTATTTTCCATTTTTCTGGCATATTATAACAAGTTAAGGAGCAGCTTCAACTCACGAGACGATTTTTTTCCGTAAAGTCGGGTACTGCATAAGCCTTGCTATGAGATGCTTGGCCAGCATTAGCGAAGTAGTTTATAATCAAGTGTCCTTTGGGATTTGTCCATACAAGCTGCTCATGATCGTGCCCACTGACATTTCCAGGCAAGCAACATGTCAAAACAATGCGTCCACCTTCAGAAACCATTCTTTTTTGTGAGCCGCCCGCGATTGAAACTTTGCCTGGATTGTGGCAGTAACCGTCGCTTTGAGTAGCATCCCAACTATCCCAGCATTGAGCGAAGTCGATGTGTCCAAATAGTAATCCGGCAAGAAGCAGTACATGCACCAAACACTGAATTAATTGCACCATTGCCTTAAGTAAAATGCATAAAAACGAATATAACAAACAAAAATATCGGTAAATTCAAAAATTTAAAAGGGAACGTGCTGCTCGAAGCATTCATTATAAGCCATCAAGAAGAATATTGAGTAAGTCTACATAGAAATTTTATGATTAAAATTTCTTCACAAATGCAAAAATATACAGTTGATTTTAACTAATAATGATTAATTATTACAAGTATTTAAAAGCTTAAAGGTATATTAGTTCAAAACTTGTGTGTTTATAAAGGCACATGTGGTCTCTTCAATAATTGGTTTTAAATAAGACTACACATTCGAATAACTTGCAATACAAAAACAAATTTAATAAATATTAATAATATTTTCCTATCCGTACTTATTGCTGTATTTTAAAGCGAAACGTTGAATAACATTTTTAAATATGATACAGCAAAATGGAAGTTACTTAAGAAAAATGAAGAGCACGAACGTTAGCATACAATAGCAGGCTTGCCCTTAAAACATACGGATGACCGCGTCGGCGACCGCCGTTGATGATAACCTTCCCTTTTAAAAATAGCGCATTATTTTGGCGATTAATTCGAGGCCATTGATAATTTGACGTGGAAAAACAAGTCGATGCTTTCAATTTTGTTCTTTATAAAACTCAGTGCAATTTATTTTCATATTCATAATAATTTAAAAGAAAGAAATTTAACATATCCATATTAGCCAGAGATATCTTTCAAGTGGCATGTTGGCGCAGCCTTCATTGGGCTTCACGTTTCCCTGACCAAAAGAAGCAGGCAATTTTGGGAGAACCAAAGGAACCAAGTGCTGTGAAATTCAATTAGCTGCAGCCCTGAACTGCAAGTTATTGCTCTCTTCATTAAAGATTATCTCAAATTTTTCTATCTCACCTCGATCTTCATGTTTCTAAATCCAAATTTCACCCAAAATTATGACAACATACTCATTAGGGTTGGCCTATGAATTGTTTGTCACCCTCGTTTACCTAATTGTCTATCAAATCCAACATAATAGCAAATTTTTAGTTGCAGTTGATGATTTAGTATTTTAAATGGATGCTTTTTGAACGAAGCCTGTGATGCTAACACTTCAACAAATCCTTTCCCGCTGATGCATTGCGTTATTTTTGAAGCATTCCCATATGAAATACATTAATTTATCTTAAAGGGAATTTCCTTTTTACAGGTGTACTGCAAAGTTCCAGTCGATATGTCGGCAAGGGCCGTTCACCCGATAAAACATTTTATTCTGTCTGTATTGTCTGTAAACATAACTGAGGACTTTGGAACATTTCCGATGAATAATGAATAGGCTTTATCGCAAAACCACTGTCAACTTTCACGAAAGTGGTTGACAGGTGAACCCCGATAGCTTACACAGGCTTTGAAATTGACATAAATAAAAAGCGAAGGCTGTGGAAGAAAGCACTTACAAAGAGCAGCCCCGCATTCACAAGTGCATCCAAACTTCAAAGTAATCGAGTCAAGGGCTTTATTCTAAAGGAGCATGGGAATGCAACGCGGATCTGCGTAACCGAATCACGAAGAACACGAAAAATTTTTTATGGTTACTTTTGGGACATGCACATAAGAAATAAAGCTCCATTAACCCTGCCAGGACTGCTGATTGTATAATCCTTTTCTTCCGATGTATGGAAAGCTGATCATCTTTCTTAATTTTCCCAGTATATTTTCACTTGAGAAACTGGATTTAACCGTTCCACGAGTGATTTCGAAGAACTCACAATAAGTGAAGGCGTTCATTTTGCCGAAGTTATTGTTCTAAGGCACCACAAAATCGAACGGAATCGAAATCATCAGGTCCTGATGAGACATTAGCGAAACATTTGAAGGAACTTGCCTGTAAATTAGCAAAACTGCTCTCTATGATTTTCCATGCATCTTTCAAGGCTGGATGTCTATCAGCCCATAGGAAATCTGCATCGATTATACTGCTGTAAAAGGGCAGCAGCTGGGTCTCCACAAACAACTACGGCTCAGTCCGTCTTATTTCTATTTGCTACAACATTATGGAAAAAATAATCAGACGAAAACTAATGCAGTTCCTGCTGCAAAACCATCTGCTTTCCGCTTTTCGTAATAGTTTCCGCAGAGGCAGGTCCTTTTGTGACAAACTTGCTCTACTGTTAAGAACGTTGGAACAAAGCAGTTGATAGAGGGAACACGGTGCATGCAGTTTATATCGACTGCAAGCAAGCCTCGATAGCTTTGCCTCACCATCGCCTTCTATACAAACTCAGTCGTTTAGGAACAAGGTAAAACTTCTGATGTGGATACAATGCTTCCTACTCGGTCCCTTTCAAACTGTCCATGACAGTGACCAGCAGTCGGTGAAGGTTGCGGTTAAAAGTGGTGTTCCGAAGACTCTGTCCTTGGCCTTACTCTCTTTATTATATACGTAAGTGGCCACGTCAATGAACTGGAGTGCGATTCCACCTATTGGCCGATGACATCACGAGTTGGAGAATCATCCGACATTAAGTTGATAAAGAAAGTGTGAAGATAAACTTATACGGACTTAAGCAATTACCAAATGACTGGATTATGCCGTTTAATGTGAAAAATTATAACTATTTAAGAGTCGGCAGAACCAACTCCCCGAATGCTGCGGTTTACCACCTGAACGGCATACCATTGCAAGAGGTGGACCTCCAGTTAAACTCGAGTGTGGATCAATACTTCACTGAAACCGTCGCTCCATTGATTAAAGTTGGTTTAGTCAGCGGTCAGTCATATACCATGTCAAACGTGCGTTTTCGATGCTCAAAACCTTTCCGATTTTCTTTACGACCACAACTGGAGTTTGCTATTCAAGCTTGGATAACCTGGAGTGCTAAGAACCACAGAGTTCTTGACCAATTCTAATGGCCTGCAACCAAACTTGTAATAGGACATGGCTCACTTCCCTACAAAAAACAATTATCTTATATCGGCCTTTTTCCTTTGAGCTACAGTAAACTGCGGGGTGACCATATATAAACTTCAAAAGACAACTTGGCGAGCATACGCGCTGCTTTCGATAACTTCTCTTCAGGCCAGTACAGTTATAGAGAAACGTTGGAACGCAGTAGAAATTTAAAACATGAAATCGATAATGTTCGTCAATGTGTGTGGGTTATCTGAGAAACGTGCATAGGGGAAGGGTGATAAGAGACAATTTGATAGGCGGCAGTAAGTGTTTGGTAGAGCCGTTCTAGGAGAAGTGGGAGGACAGAGATGGCGCGGGGCATACATGCAGTTAAGCGGCCGTTGGCCAAGCTAAGCGCGGAGCTTGTACGAGGTTCTTTTTTGTGCGCACAAGACCGGCTTCTTCAACCCTAATGGCAGTCGCTTCCTGCTGCTGCTAATAGACGTTGACCCAGTGGCTTGGGGGTAGTTTGGTGGGACCTTATAAATTACACGGAAAGCTTCGCTGGGGTCCACACTATGCCCGGTGTCAACAAGATGTGCAAGGATGGCGCTTTTTATGCTCTTGACTTCCCCTTTGCTCAGCCATGCTGGGATGTGTTCTTTTATTCTTTTGGATAAGCGCCGACTCGTGCGACCAATATAACCTGCTCCACAGGAGCAAGTAAATGAGTAAATGCACATGGAGGTGGTCTGAGTCGGCAACCTATCCTTGCCTTCGCCTCGTAAAAGAGGGTTGGTTGAGAACACTATCTGAAGTTTCGCTGCTGGGAACGTTTGTGTAACGGCTTGGTTAAGGCGTCTTTTCAGTAGTTCACTAGCCGAATCCCCTTGAAAGGGCACTTTGAGGAATAGAGTTTTCTTTCCACAGTATCCTTGGCAGGTTTCACTGGTCTAGCGACAAGATGCTTTGTAATAAACCGATCTGGGTATCCATTCTCTCGAAGTAGGTTCTGGATCTTCCCAAGCTCCTCCTCGATACTATCTGCCGTGCAAATTTTTCTGGCCCTTTGCGCTAAGCAGCGGACTAGATTACGTTTCTGTTGGAGAGGTATGAAACTGCTAAAGTTCATATATTGCCCAGACCAGGTTTTCTTTCGATAAACGCTCCTTCGGATGCTGCCGTCAGGTCTTCTGCTTAGAAGGACGTCTAAGAAAGGGAGTGAACCTGCTCTTTCCATCTCCACCGTGAATTTGATCGACGGATGTGCTTGGTTTGCAGTGTATGATTCGTAATGTTCATAGCATGGTCACATCTAATTAGACTTTAGGATAAAGGAAACATGTTAAGTTTGATATTTATTTCTAAAGATGACAGGGTCCTTTGCCCATCCATCAATTTGGTTGCCAACCTTTGCACCCGCTCGAAAGAATCGTAGTCTTTCTTCTTTCAGGGCATCCACGCTGGCATTCCGTATTCCAAATGCGGTCTATCGATGATAATGAGGATCCGCGAAAACGGTTCAGTTGGAAAGACTGTGAGAGCGTACATGATCCAGTTCATTATGCTCATCACCTTTTGGAAGGCTCGTTTAGAGTGTTCAGAAGGCATCAAGCAGTGCAAAATCATATAACCTATTTATTTATTTATAAGGTTGGAAGCTATCCACACATCTGCACATCTACTTCTTTTAGTGAAATTTGATTCAGATAGCACTGGTGTTTGAGGACATGTCTCCTCTCCGATTCTAAGCGTAAGAAGACATATTTGGATACAGCAAACGTTGGAAGCTACTTGCTGGACGAGACGCCCAATTTGTCAAGGTTTACGTGTAGTTTTTGTGCGTCATCAACATAACTGATGATTTTCCAGATTTTGATATCATTTTGAAGCAAGATTGCATCACAGTTAAGATTAAAGTTAGATAGGTAGATTGATCGGTATTTGTTTGAGTACCTGGAAGGGCACTGTCATTGGACAAAAATAAATTAAAACGAGAGCGAAATCGCGAAAACGTAAGTTGTGGCTAGAAGGTCAGCTATTGGTGATGACAATTGACACAAATCAGTGTGGTCAAAAAGATTGCTAAAAGAGCAGTCAATGAAAAAAACTCCTTGGGCATTTTGAGGGAAAAAGTATATCTTAAATGGGGTTTGTGGGATTTTAAGGAGAAAAACTGTCGCTCCTGGGTGAAAAACTTACCGACATGCTGAGGAGAGCGTATGAGTGGTCAAAATACTCCTCATCGTGGAAGAAATCATGTAATGAGAGAGGCTAATTTTCAGCCCCACAGGTGTAATCCCAATGCGTATCGACTGGCTTTAAGCATAACCATCAAGAATGCTTGACACGGGGAACCTTTACAGTCATCATCCGTATGCTTAGGGTCAACGAGTAAAGGACAGTAAAAATCGGGAAGGACATGGTAGAAGTGCCAGAGAAGTGACCAAGATACTCTCATTGCTGATTTCTCAGACCACCAACAGAGGAGCTTTAAACGGTTGTCAACAGTCCGTGTAGGGTTGACACCGCGACAATGCTCCGCGAGGGCTTATAAAGCAGCATGGTACGTTGTTTCTGAGCGAACTACGAAAGGATAATGTGAGATCCGGTAATGCAGTAAAAATAAATTACCATAATGCGCACAAGAGTGTTAGTTAGCATGAGAATCAATGAGGAATATGAGGCCTGCACAGCTCAGTATCCAAATAATAATTCTGATGATGGTTTTCGATATTTGAAATGGAGGTGCTTTAAAACGAGAGCACAATTTGACTGATTCCATCAACACTAGGAATTAATTATTTTAGAGAAGCGGTTCTTTCTTCATTTAAATTGCGGGCTCGTTGAACTCCGCTCCTGATTTAACCTTAAAAGTTTTCTTTTCACTGCTTCTTTCCTTGTTCACCGTATATTTCAAAGATTTTTTACTATTGTTTTTAAAAATGGCGAATCGTTCTGAATCGGAATGGCCTACCATACTACTCATTTCTGCTGTTCATATGGCTGTTCACATTTTTGCATTTATTTAAACCAAGATAATGAGTTTGTAATGCTGTGGCACTCTGGGCATTTAATATACAATTTATTTATTTATTATTGTTTAGCGATAATTTTACGGAGGCATGGCTTATGAAGCATCATATTTCGTGGGGAACACAATGCATGGAAGACATCATTTGAAGACGGTCTGCTAAATTCCCAATGGTCCTTTTTCGGGGTCATGTAGAAAGCTGCTCAGGAAGGAAGAGGAAAATAAATGGCTTATTGTATCAGTGTTAAGATAAATGTGCAGTCTTCGCTTAAAAGTATACAGGTTATTTGATAACCTTATATCGATTGGCAGAATATTCCAAAGAAAGCAATACCTGGAAGCAAGGAGCAGACAGCGTTTAGATGTGTAGGATATAGGTGGAGGTATAATCAGTTAAGAATTGCGTAGCTTGCACGGACGAATAATGGGGTAAGAGCTGGAATTAGGGCGAATATTGGACCTACTATTTAGGCGATTAAGGAGGTAGAAGGCAGCTTCCAGTCTCCGAACCCATACGAATTTTAGGTTAGTTATCTGGCACCTGGTCGATTAGGAGGTAAGAGTATCAGAATTAAATGTGTTTGAACATTTTCAATTTTAGAATGGCTAGACTCTGTCATTTAAACCAAAAAATGCACAGCAATGTTCAAGAATTGGAAGGACAAACTTTAGCTAAAGTCTTAATGTAATTTCAGGAAGATAGAATTTATAAGAGATAAAGCCACAAATATGGGCAGCTTTGGTCGTAATCCTATCGGCCTGAGGGCACAGATCTAAATTATTAGTGTATGTTTAACCTTAGTTCTTCATGGTGGAACATTCAGTCATAGGGGTACCTTGCAAAATAACTGGATGTGGTAGTCTGTCAATCCCGAAGCACATGTAACGGCCCTTAGAAGGTGAGAATTCCATTTGCCACGTTGAGTTCCAAGCGGAAAGAGCAAGCAAGTCTGCATGGATTTCTTCTAAGCATATTTGTGTCGAAGAGTTAGAGAAGGATTATACGCATTTAAGATCGGCCACATCAATAAAAGTCTGAGAGTGTTTAACTGCGGATGTAATATCATTAATTTTAAGCAAAAATAAAAGAGGACCTTGCACGGTGCCTTGAAAGACACCGCTTACAATAGGGGTCTCAGTTGAAAATTAGGACCCCACTAAGACCTTTTGTCAATGTTTGGTTAATTATGACGTAATAAAATCGGTTTGGAGACAACGAAGTCCTTAAGCTTCTAAATTAACTATGAGTCTCCTATGAAGCAATTTATGAAACGCCTTGCTAAGATTTAAATACGTAATGACCACAGATAAGTGATCATTCCTTAAATATTTTAATAGATTTAAAAAAAACATGTGACATGTTTCACAAGAGCAATCCGTAGGAATCCATGCTCTGAAGTGCTCCGCAGTGGATTGGTTATGCAAAAGCTTAAACTTTGTACGGCAATTTATTTTATTTTATTTATTTTATTTTATTTATTTATTTCCAGTTTACAGGCAAGGTCCAAAAAAATATACAGAGCTGAGCAAGAGATGATGTTTTCTAAACAGCGCGATAATTGTGAACATCCGAAAGTAAGCCACATTTATTTATTTGTTTAGTACCAGTTTACAGGCAAGGTCAAAAGGGATATGCAGTAGGGGGTCGAGCTGACGGTGAAAAAAAATCCTGATCGTTCTTAAAAGTGTTTTCAGGAGAAAAAACTGCAGCCTTTCGAACGGATTAAAGTTCAGGACAGGGAAGTATTGACACAGGTGCACGCACAGCTGCCACAAATATGGGCAGCTTTGGTCGTAATTCTATCGGCCTGAGGGCACAGATCTAAATTATTAGTGTATGTTTAACCTTAGTTCTTCATGGTGGAACATTCAGTCATAGGGGTACCTTGCAAAATAACTGGATGTGGTAGTCTGTCAATCCCGAAGCACATGTAACGGCCCTTAGAAGGTGAGAATTCCATTTGCCACGTTGAGTTCCAAGCGGAAAGAGCAAGCAAGTCTGCATGGATTTCTTCTAAGCATATTTTTGTCGAAGAGTTATAGAAGGATTATACGCATTTAAGATCGGCCGCATCAATAAAAGACTGAGAGTGTTTAACTGCGGATGTAATATCATTAATGTTAAGCAAAAATAAAAGAGGACCTAGCACGGTGCCTTGAAAGACACCGCTTACAATAGGGGTCTCAGCTGAAAATTAGGACCCCACTAAGACATTTTGTCAACGTTTGGTTAATTACGACGTAATAAAATCGGTTTGGAGACAACGAATTCCTTAAGCTTCTCAATTAACTATGAGTCTCCTATGAAGCACTTTATGAAACGCCTTGCTAAGATTTAAATACGTAATGACCACAGATAAGTGATCATTCCTTAAATATTTTAATAGATTTAAAAAATACATGTGACATGTTTCACAAGAGCAATCCGTAGGAAACCATGCTCTGAAGTGCTCAGCAGTGGATTGGTTATGCAAAAGCTTAAAATTTGTACGGCAATTTGTTATTCAAAATGGTAGGGTTGACGTCATATACACTGATTTCAAGAAGGCGTTTGACAGTGTCCCACACAAACGTCTCATCTACAAATTATCTGAAATCGGCATAAGAGGAATTTTGCTGACATGGATCGCAGACTTTCTTACAGATAGATTGCAAACTGTGTGCGTCGATACCTCGAAGTCAACACCTACTCCGGTTATAAGTGGTGTCCCCCAAGGCTCGGTATTAGGGCCGTTACTCTTCTTAGTGTACATCAACGACTGTGTCGACGACCTGGATTGCAGTGCCATCATGTTTGCAGATGATGTTAAATTGTGGAGGGTCATCAGATCTGATTTCGATAGGCACGCACTTCAAGAGGATCTCAACCGTCTTAGTAGCTGGTCTGCTCGTTGGCTCTTAAATTTTAACGTTGGGAAGTGTGTGGTCCTAAGACTGCGTACCAGAAGGACCAGTGAGGAGGATTATTCCTTCCAATACATTCTCAATGGGCAGCCCCTTTCAATTGTTGAGGAACAGAAGGACCTCGGTGTTCTAATACACCCCTCACTTAAACCATCTTCACAGTGTTTAAAGGCAGCTAAACGCGCTACACAGGTCTTATTTGCGCTCAGACGTGGATTTGTGCAGATTGATAAGGAACTATTCCGAAAAACCTACGGGGTATTTGTTCGATCTCACTTGGAATATACCATCCAAGCCTGGCGTCCGTGGTTTAAGAAGGATTATCTACAGCTGGAACGAGTGCAGGCAAGGGCTACGAAGATGGTCAAGAATCTTAGTAATCTGCCTTACGAAGCCAGACTGGTTGAACTTGATTTGTTTCCTCTAAATTACAGGCAACTACGCGGTGACCTCATCCAAACCTACCGGATTGTCAGAGGCCGCAATTGTGCCCTAGAATTTGCTGAATTCTTCGAATTGGCTGGGACAGAACATCTGCGGGGTCATCCCTTTAAACTGCAGAGGAAGGTTGTCCACACGGAAGTCCGTCGGAACGCCTTTTCGCAGAGGGTCGTTGGAGCATGGAACGGACTCCCTGAGGATGTTGTCCTTTCAGAAACTGTTGATGCATTTAAATTCAAACTAGATACTCATTTTCGGAGAAACTATTGTCAATATAATGAAGATTGTGTAAACAGTGGCAGGTTGCGCCTGGCCCACACATATCGATGACCCTACATTTTCATTTGTCAGATATATCACTGTAAACATTTATACTATTGACATTTTTGCATATGAATAGGGAGCTCAAGGGCGAAAGCCTACTTCCCTCAATAAAGTGACTTAAAGTGACTTAAAGAGCTGAACAGCGCGATAATTGTGAACATCCGAAAGTAAGCCACATTTATTTATTTGTTTAGTACCAGTTTACAGGCAAGGTCAAAAGGGATATGCAGTTGGGGGTCGAGCTGACAGTGAATAAAACTCCTGATTGTTCTTTAAAGTGTTTTCAGGAGAAGAAACTGCAGCCTTTTGAACGGATTAAAGTTCAGGACAGGGAAGTATTGACACAGGTGCACGGTGTAGTACTTCTTTTTTCATTGTTGTGGATCAGGTATTCTGTACTAGCAGCAGGTATGCCGGCGAACGGCTGCTCGCTGTCGACTGAGTTATAACCCGATTACGGACTGCAGAGCAAGCAATATTGCCTTCAAAATGAAGTCCGGCCCCGGATTCAGTGTCCGTGTACGCCATCAAAATGGATGTGAGCTTCCAGAGAATCAGCACCCAAAATTCGTGGAAGGTGTCCTGAATGTAGAAAACTAGTGACAGCTCTGGTAGACAAAGGATAGTTTTGCTGAATTTTAATCTTTCTGGGTAGTTTATTCCAGATTGTTATAGCGTTTGCCGAAAGAAACTGACGGTATCTAACTGTGCGTGCCAAAGGAAGAAATAAGAATACATCTCTATTATTGGTGCGCCGAGAATGGTCGAGTTGGCTTAGGGATGTAAAGGGGTTAAAGGTAAAACTGTTTGAAAGTTTAAACAGTAAAAATAGTCCCTTCTGTAATCGACGAAGCCACAATGTGTCGAGGCATTTAATCTCACAGCGTTGTTGGTAGGACAGGTTTCTGTTCTCTGAAGTGAAAACTCTTTTAGTAAATAAGTGCTGGACTGATTCTATCTTCCTCCGTTCACTCGCGTGCAGAAAGCTAAATAGAAACGAGCAGTATTCCAGACTAGGTCTGACATACATCTTATAACAGCTGGTCCTAATATTGATAGTTTTAAATTTTCTGAGATTAAACCCAGTGGTTTGGCATGCTTTCGAGACAATCAGGTCGCAGTGCTCTGACAGGTTAAGATTACTAGAATATTATATGCCCAGATCCTTTATAACCCCGGGCAACTTAAGTTCATGACCGTCTATGCTTAAATGAGGCTAATGGTTGTCACCACAAACCATAATGGAACACTTGTGCCAAAAAAGCAAAAGGCGCCATGTGCGACACCACTGAGCGAAGGCTTGAATATCCTCTTTTAAGAGCTCAAGCACGATTTGGCGATCAGCCGGTTTATATCGATAGGCAACTTCTAAATCATCAGCATCCATAAAGGGCCTACTATACTGAAAACAATCAGGAACATCGTTCACAAAAAGGCAAAACAGAAGCGGACCAAGCACGCTACCCTGAATAACTCCACTTCTCACGTGCGTGGGGTTGGAGATAACATCGGAAATTTTAACTCGCTGTGCACGAGCATATAAATAGGAGGATATTAAGTTCAGAAGCTTGTTACCAATGCTGAAGGAGGTAAGTTTCAGCAGGAAAAGATCGTTGCCAACACGATCAAAAGTCTTCGTGAAGTTGAAATAAACTGTGTAGATTGCAAAACCACTATCTCTAGATTGTAGCACATGATCAAAGTAAGAGAGCTGGCAGGTGTCACAAGATCGTTTTGCGAGAAACCCATGCTGAGCCGCATTAAATACTGGAATAGAAATAGAGTTTTGCAATAATCAGGAAAAAAAACGATTCCGAGAAAAACTGAGAACACTTTGCTCTGCAAAGGGGGAAAATCACTAAGCCGGTTCCAACTGAGTGTGATTTATTAAGTTGGCTTATTTTTTTCTCATTATTTGTAGGAACGAAATCAATGTCAGCACGAAACTTATAAGATTCAGGTGAATCGAAGAGACGGAATCGGTTTCAAGGTTAAAATGTTTGGCAAAGAAGTAATTTTAACAATTCTGCTTTGTCCAAATCCTCTTAAAGTAACTTAATATTCAATCGAGTAAAAGCGGAATGACTTTGTGAGATTTAGCGAAAGAACGGAGGCGGAACACTTGAGCAACAGATCTGGAAGTATTAGCATCGCTAATGGCTATAGACTTCCTCCACCAATCTCGCTTGATCATCATTTTTGAAGCTTACTCAAATATTTGTGCGATCCTTAAGTGGACCACTAACGAACTTATCGACGGATCTTTAAGCTTCTTTCGTTATTTTTAAGTCAATTTTGAGGAAATTGCGGCACCGTGAAAGAAGCAACAATTGATATAAAGGTCTTTTGTAGAATGAAATGGAGGAGACCTTTTTTCAATTCAATTCAATTTATTGAGGGAAATAGGCATGTGCATTTGAGTACCCTATTTGCAACGTAAAATTAAGTACGGTATACAGAGAAACCATGTGGGTTGCAAAGGGACAAAAGGCGGTCATAAAAAATGACAAGTGGTGCACGACTCTCGAATGTTAAGATAAATTCCTCATCGCTCAGGCTCGTTGCGGAACATAAAACTTTCAAGGTTCCTTTTAAAGCTTTCCAGCGATGGTGACATCACAACGTCTTCAGGGAGGGCATTCCATGGTTTAACCACTCTGACAGAGAAGGATAACTTGCGCACATCCAGTCTTGCCTGCTGGACACGCAGTTTCAATGGGTGACCTCGGAGATGGATCGTGGTGGCAAATTCAAAGAAGTCCGAGAATTCCAGGTAACGATCCAATCCCTTCACAATGCGGAATGTCTGCAGGAGATCACCACGCATTTGCCTTTACCTCAAAGGGAACAGATTTAAGATTCATTAGGCGGGTTGGATATGGCAAGGAGCTTTGACTTCTAACCATTTTGGTTGCTTTCCTCTGTACTCTTTCGAGGCAGTTCTGATCTTGAACTGTCCAGGGTTTCCAGGCGTGCATAGCATATTCCAAATGCGGCCTAATGAATGTTCCAAAAGTCGTAGCGAAAAGATCTTCATCGAAATCAAAAAGGCTCGTCTGATGGCATGCAACACCGAAATTGCGCTCTTCGCCACTTTCAAGCAGTGAGACGATGGTTTTAAGGTGGTGGTCGTCAGCACACCAAAGTCTTTTTGGGTTTCCACGTATTTTAAGGCTTCACCGTTGAGAAAGTAACTTCTTCTTTCAGTAGATCCAGATGGGTTGCCTAAGCGAAGTATTGTACACTTATCGACGTTGAACCGCAAAAGCCAATGATTCGACCACTCCTCCAACCGAGTTAGGTTGATCTGCAGTTTATCTTCGTCAGCAGGGCTCTGGATTACATTCCAGATTTTAATGTCATCGGCAAACATTGCTGCTTCACAGTCGAGATTCCTGACACAATCGTTTACGTTTACTAAAAACAGTATTGGCCCTAGTACTGAGCCCTGAGGAACCCCACTCTAGACCGCAGCAGAACTTGACCTCTCTTGGCCGATGCACACAACCTGGCGCCGACCCACGAGGAAGTTTTCAATCCACTTGAGGAGGTTACCTCTGATTCCAATTCTTTCTAGCTTGTACAACAGTCTCTCGTGCAGCACAGTATCGAAGGCCTTTGGAAAGTCAATGAAGGCAATGTGAACCGCGTGTCTATCTTCAAGTGCTTGGATCCACCTCTGGAGCGAATACAGCAAATTCGTTGTGCATGATCTTCCTTTTCTGAACCCGTGTTGACAGCTTGATAACAAATTATGAGTCTCTAGGAAATTCACCAATTCGCTCTTGATGATCCTTTCCATTATCTTGCCAAGGATGCATGTCAAGCTTATGGGCCTGTAGTTTGTCACTGACGCCCGGCTACCGCTTTTGTACAAGGGAGTTATATGTGCCAGCTTCCAATCGAAAGGAAGTGTTTCGGAGTCAAAGGACTTTTGAAAGAGCACTGACAGAGGTGCGGAAAGTTCATTGGCGAGTTCTTTCAGAAGCTTGGGTGGAAGCTCGTCTGGTCCTGGGGATTTCGACTCTTTTAGTTCTTTTAATTCCTTTTGGATCAGAAATTCTGAGAATAGTATGTGGCTAATGCTTGCAGTTGGCGGGTTATCCACTGAGGGACGAAGGAACCTTGCCTCGTTAGTGAAGACTGAGCGGTAAAACTGTGAAAAGTACTCGGCTTTTTCCCTGTTTTCAGAAATTTCGACGCCCACGGCAGTCTTAATCAGTGGTATTTGATGTTTCTTCCTTGTACATCTACGGAGGTAACTGTAGACTAACTTTTGGATTCTGCGTTGCCTTTTGCCGGCAAAAGTCTTCTCAAATTCTCTTCGCGTTTTTAAGAATAAGGCTTCTCATTTTGTTTCTCTGTGTTTTATACTTATTAAAAATAGGCGACTTGATTAGACTCGCGATATTTTCTCCGCAACTTGTGCTTCCTGTTTATTTCCCTTTTTAAGTTGCTGTCTAGCCACCCAGGACGCTTGCTGTGATGGACACTCGTTAGCGGGCAGTGGTTGTCCATAAGTTGCAAAAGAACATTTCAAAAGGACTCCCAATCTTCGTTCACGGTGCTCGAAAACATTGAGGTCCAGTTGATGTCTGTTAAATCTGCTCGCATCTGATGAAAGTTTCTCGCCAAACGTTACGCCGTTTTTCCTCTAAAGCAGGCGCAACGGAGAATAAGGAGTAGTCCCACATAAGCACCACATGATCACTACGACCGAGCGGAGGCATTGAAATAATCTTGTCAATGCTGCCTGATGTTTTCGTGAAAACCAGGTCAAGACAGTTAGCCCTTTGTCCTTCACGTGTTCTGGTGGGGAAAGGGACATGTTGTGTGAGGAGTGCCTTCAAGGTCTTTTGCAGAAAAACATAATCAAAAGTCGATTTCGGGCATGATGATTGAACAGTGCTCCAGTTAATTCCTGGTGCGTTAAAGTCACCCATAATCATGACATTAGGTCAAGTCAAGTCAAGTCAAGTTTATTAAGGGAAAGATAGGCAAACGCCTTTGAACTCCCTCTTGGTTACAGTATGGCTAAAAAGCCTCTGGTACATCATGAAAATGTAACAAAGTTGGTTTGCATAATAGCGTGCGGAAAATAAGCAGCTGTTGGCTCATCGAAAAGAGTAAACATAAATGTGTACTCGCATATTACGAGTAGCATGAGTACATGATATTGTTGGTGACGAGATTCTCGTGAGTGAGGCATATGCGACGAGTTTGAGCTAATATAAATGCTATAAAAATGGTACTGTAATATAGAAAGTAGTACTGTCATATAAGATTGTTATTCAACTGGGACGTGACTAAGAAGATCTGGGGATATTATAGTGGGCACTGCTATACTGGTCAAGGTTTTTCTTAAAAAGCTCAACGGAAGTAGCCATAACAACATCCAGAGGCAGAGCATTCCAAGCGTCGACCGCTCTCTTGGAGAAGAAGAAATTTCGTGTATCCAGTCTGGCCCCAGTTACACGTAGTTTGAGTGGATGCCCTCTCAAGTTCGTGGTTGTTGCTAACTGGAAGAAGTCTCCAGGTGCGAGGCAGCAGCCCTGACCGCACATGATACGGAATGTTTGTATCAGGTCACCTCGTAGCTGCCTGTAACTCAAGGGAAAGAGATCAAGGTTAGCTAATCGGGTTTCATAGGGTAATGAGCCCTGTCCAGTCACAAGTTTGGTTGCACGCCTTTGAACCTTTTCGAGGATATTGAGGTCTTTCGCGTTCCAGGGTCTCCAAGCTTGGATAGCGAACTTCAATTGCGGCCGCACAAAAGTTCGAAAGACTTTGGCAAAGCAGTCTTCATCAAAGGCAGAGAAAGCCCGCTTGACAAGGTACAGGGCTGACATCGCAGACTTGGCTACCTTTGAACAATGCAGCGAGGGTTTAAGGGAGCGCGAGATCCACACTCCCAAGTCCTTCTGCGCGTCAACTTCTTGCAATGGTATACCATTCAGGTAGTAAGCCATGAGGTTCGGAGTGCTAGTTCTACCGACTCGTAGAATAGTGCATTTTTTCTCATTGAACGGCAAAAGCCAGTCCTTTGACCATTGTTGAAGTCGGTTTAGGTTTTCCTGCAAATACTTTACGTCAGCTGCAGTTCTGATGACCCTCCATACCTTAATATCATCCGCAAACATGGCGACATCACAATCCAATCCATTGATGCAGTCGTTGACGTACAAAATGAACGGAATAGGGCCAAGAACGGAGCCCTGGGGAACTCCACTTTCAACCGCAACCTCCGCCGACTGCTGGTTACCGACATGGACGGTTTGAGAGCGGCCAAATAAGAAGCTTTTGATCCATCTGAGGAGATTACCCCTAATGCCTGTTCGGTTGAGTTTGTGTAGGAGTCGCTGGTGAGGGACACTATCAAATGCCTTCTTAAAGTCTATGTAGACTACGTGCAGCGCACTTCCTTCATCAACTGCTCGCGTCCAATGTTCCAAACAATAGAGCAAGTTCGTTACGCAAGACCTGCCACTTCGAAATCCATGCTGCGCATCAGATAATAATTTATGCTGCTCTAAGAAGTGCATTAGCTCTCGCTTTATTATTTTTTTCCATGAGTTTGCAGCAGATCGAGGTGAGGCTAATTGGCCGGTAATTATTTGCGGAGACCTTGCTTCCACCTTTATATAATGGTGTGATTCGTGCAGATTTCCAATCAGCAGGTAACGTGCCGGCTTCGAACGAGGTTTGGAAAATCATTGACAACGGTTCGGCCAGTTCCGCAGCGAGTTCCTTTAGTAACTTTGGCGGTATATCATCTGGGCCCGGTGATTTAGACTCATTCAGAGCCAACAGCTCTTTATGAACATTTGCTTCGTCGAAAGATACAGCCTCTATTGTTGGACCCTCATCTAAGTCGTAGTCGGGAGGATTAAATGCGCTTTCACTCGTAAAGATACATTTAAAGAATTCGGAAATGTGCTCCGCTTTTGTTCCGTCCTCACTAATCTCTAGGTTTTCGCTAGTCCTTAGTAAGGGAACTGGGTCCTTGTTACGCGTGCTTCTTCTAATGTAATTGTAGAATAACTTCGGATTTTTCTACTGCACGGTTCAACAGGTCTTTTTTTCAAAAATCTTGTCGTGTCCTGAGAATAAGCCGTTTAACTTTGTTCCTTTTGTGCCTTGTATGCGTTTATGAACGCAGGAGTCTCATCAGCGAGTGATTTCTTCCACAACCTCCGCTTTTTATTCACTTCTTTTTTCAACGTTTGAGTTAGCCACTGGGGTCTTTTATCTAGTCTCTTACGTGAAATCGGGCAGTGGTTGCTGAGGAGAGTATGCAATAACTCACTGAACCATTCCCAATCCTCTGTCACATTGCCGGAAAGAGCTGATTCCCAGTTGATGTTGTTGA
This sequence comes from Schistocephalus solidus, assembly GCA_017591395.1. Lineage (NCBI taxonomy): Eukaryota > Metazoa > Platyhelminthes > Cestoda > Diphyllobothriidea > Diphyllobothriidae > Schistocephalus > Schistocephalus solidus. The sequence goes on from WEDG01006129.1 coordinate 43,475, forward strand.
GTCGAGTCTTCATTTGATCAAAGTCACCACGCCAAATATTTCTTCTAAATCTGGTGGGCTGTTCAGGCACCGAAAAACATTGAGTAGTCCCAGTGAAGTACGACGTGGTCACTCCGACCTAGGGAGGTAGACTTTGCACCTTATCAATACTATCAAGCGATTTCGTAAACACAAGGTCTAAACAGTTTGACTGCTGTCCCTCCCGCACCCTCGTTGGAAATAAGACGTGCTGAGTGAGGAATGACCTCAGTGTCATGTCCAATAAACGTCGGTCAAAAACTAGTTCTGGACCGCGTGCATATACTGAACTCCAGTCAATGAGTGGTGCATTGAAAACGCCCATTATTAATACGTCGGATCGAGAGGCGAATCTTTCTAGCTCTTCTAACAGGCGAGCGTCAGCCTCGAAGTCACTTCTTGGTGGTCGGTAGACGGTCAGGACTTCAAGACTGTGTGATCACGGCACCTTTATAGTGAGCCAAATAGCTTCGAAGCTGCATGCAAACTGTATTGTTTTTTCCGACACTAGGAGTCCGTGTTTAACGTAGGTTACAACGCCTCCTCCCGGACGCCCTTCCCGGTCTCTTCTGAATAGCTGGTAGCCTGGTATAGTTAACTCACGGTCGTCCACGTGGTCGGACAACCAGGTTTCTGTCAAAGAAATTACGTCTGGTGAGAGATCACAGACATGGATCTGCATCTCGTCAAACTTTGATAATATGCTTTGCGCATTGGTGTACATGAATTTTAACTTCTTGTTTAAGGGACATGTTGTTACGATGCGGCTCGCGCCTTCAGTTAATGCTTCGGCTGCGCGGTCATCCGTACGGGACCTGCCCAATGGAAAAAAGGTGGACGCTGCCAAACTTGGTTGTTGTAGATAATCAAATTTCGCTCCCCCTCGCTGAACCGCTTTCTCAGTTCTAGAACTAGTAAACGACGTTTCAGCCTTTCTGCTGGTGAGAAGTCCCGTTGAAAAAAAACGCCGGGGTCGGAGCCTTTTATTCTAAATCGCCGGGAAAGAATGAGCCTAGACTGCTCGCTACTGACCTGCACGACTTTGAGAGGTCGAGGGCGTGTTGATTCCGGTGGGTTTTCTGTCCGTTTCCCAAGGCGGAAGGCTTTGATCACTTCTACTGCCTCAGATGGTTCCAGAATGATATTAAGTAGGTCCTGGAAGAGCACTAGGTCATCCGAAACTCGCTCCGAGGATGTGATTGCACTAGATTCCGGGAGTCCCTGTAAAATGATGCTTTTTTCTCGATCAATTTGATTTGCATCGACCATTGGGGTATCTTTAGCTAAATTTTTTATTGCTCGGAGACTATTCGCTGGGGATGGCGGAGCAGATGCTTGTTCGTGGCCTGTTTTGCCAGACTTGGGAGAAGCACCTGGCGTAGAGGGCAGCGCATTGTAATTAGTAGTTTTGGTGGGTGAATTGATAGCACTGCTCGTACTTGGTTTAACACGCTGGGATTTTTTTTGCGATTCGTTTATAGTTTTAGGGCCCACGGCGTCTAACGTGATAGGCGGCACGCTCGTCGTCGTTTCTGGTTCGGGTTTTTCGGAGATATGTCTCGGAAGCCCTGGTCTATTACTCTCGGCCTTTTTACTGATAGATTTATTTTTTTATTGTTTTTTTCGAGTTATCTCGCTGGTTGTTTTTGTCTTGCATTTGCACGGTTTGTTCTGGGGCTGCCGTAACAGCTACGGAAAATGTTGCTGGCGTACCTTTTACATGATTTCCTTTTGTCCTACTCCTAGTTATCCGTCCAATAGCTTCATTCTTATCGTCGACTGGAGAAATTTTCTAATTGTTCAAACAAGTGCGTGTCCGCGACTCGGTCTATCCTAGGTGGCCGATAGATAATGAGGACATCTAGACATGGAGAACCAAGAGCCTTGATATTCAACCATATGGCTTCCGTGCTGCACGCAAACTTGCTCGTCTTGTCAGCCACTATAAGCATGTCTTTCACATACACAATTATTCCACCACCCTGTCGGTTTTCTCTGTCCCTCCGATATATTTGGTATCCAGACAATGTTATTTCGCTATCTCGAATACTGCCCGACAGCCAGGTTTCGGTTACTGCTATCACATCCGGAGATACTTCAGCAAGGCAAATTTTTAACTCATCAAGTTTTGATAAAAGGCTTTGTGCATTCATATACAAGCACTTCAATTTCGCGCCGACCAAATTTCCTGTTGCGTTTGTCAATTTTATGGGCCTAACTGTGTCTCCTCTAACGTCAAGTTCATATGTCTTTTCCGTTTCTTGATGATTTTCGGTAACTCTGGTTTCTTTAGTGAGAACGCTGGGTGTTACGGAATCAGTTCTGACATCTCTTTGGGCAATTGGTTCACTGATGGTTTTGGCGTTAGTGAGGTGGCTGCCGTTGTTACCCTCAGAACAATCGGTTGGTTCAATGGAAAATTCGTATTCTTTTGAACTACCTTCCCCTTGAAAATAGTTAGATTATGTTCACCAGCCTTCAGTCTTGATTGTAGTTCCAAGACAAGTTTCCGGCGTTTCAGCCTTTCGGCAGGGGAGTAGTCCGGTTGAAAAAAAACCTCTTTATGCGAGTGACGGAGGTTAGTTTTTTTGGATAGGATCGCTTTGATTTGGTCTTTGCTCTCTAGCATTATTTTCAGAGGTCGCGGTCGCGGCGTTCCTAGGCTGTCTTCAGACGTTTTGCCGATCCGGAATGCTTTAATAACTTTTACTTCCACTCCCGGTGGGAGCAACTGGTTTAGGAGGCCATTAAACGAAGCAAGGTCATCGGCGACACGGTCTTCTGGTCGGACTGCAGTTGACTCGTGCAAACCCTGAATAACTAAACACTGTTGTCGATCCTGGTGCTAGGAATTTTCGCTTCCTCCTAAGTTCTCCTAAGGGGCACGAGAACGGTTTACAGAGCTCTTGTTGGGATTTAGTCTACCTCTGACCATACTCTCATCTGAAGGCTTCAATGAATCCATCAGAGTTGATTGTGATTTTGTCCTCCTGTTGTGGTGTTTCCCCATTGCAGCTTGCCACGCGTTTGTTTCTTCGGATTCAACTACGGGCTCTTCAGAACACCCATGATAGCAGGATGAGATTTGTGGTTTGCTCTGGTCGTCGTCCGTAGGATTTAGAGACTGTGTTCCCGATATCCGGTCGTTATGGGTAATCACGTACGAACATTGTGAGCTGTAACAAGTTGTAGTTTTTGATACTTTTTGTGCTTTAGAACTGCCTTTTTAACTGGAATATTGCTAAGCGTATTTCGTCGAGTAATGTTATCTTGCAAGAGCTTCCTTAAGTCTGCAAGCTCATTTTCCCGTTTTTGAACTCTTTAGTAAAATATAAGAACATCCAACACAAGATTCGTCCTCGTAGCCGAGGATTTGGCTGCCATTACGCTTTTTGCGCGCTTTGCTGGTTTTTGGTTGTAATTTTAAACTGACTGAGTGCCAGTCTTGGATGTCAAAGCCAGCTCAACAGGCTTTTCCTTTAAAGGAAGTTCCGTGACTGGTTCTGTTGCTAGCAAACAATTGTTTTGAGTCCATAAATGTTAAAACACTGCGTAAAGGTATGTTCTCCTTTGAGCGTATAACGAAAATTTCCGACTGGCTTTGGAGTATGGCGAGTATTTAATGCAATATGAGCAAAAATGTTTATACTTGTTAAAAAACGCTTTTAAAAATACTATAAACGGTCTGAAGGATATTCAGGAACGACTCAGCCGTTCGGATATTTCGAAGGTCCTGGATAATTTCAGATCTTCACGAGGTTGTACACGTTTGGTTACCTGAGTGGTTGTCAGTTTTTATTGGTGCAGAGCCTGCGCAGTCAACTTGAATAAGATGATAAACAAATTCCAATTTGATCCGTTTTATGACGAATTTCGGCACAAGAAAGAATTCCAGATGAGCAGGAAGCAAATAAGTACATGCAGTTGAAACAGTATTGTCCGGAACAGTCCTAGTGAAGTGGTAACGAAGATCAAATTGTCCAAGTTGGAGAACAAAAAATTGTTGGTGCTTATAGGGTCTTCAAGGTTGCCTGTTAGGTCTTGCAATATATCGAAGAAAACACTTGCCTACAGTAGGGCGCCCATTCTTTGCACGAATTGGGACGAACAAGACAGCGTATTGCCGTGAACAATAGTAAAATGTGCTTCCAATATCTTTTGTGAAGGACATCTTTAAGGATGACTATACCGGTGTACAGTAGAAACTGACGCAGTTCAGTGCCCTTCCAGGTATCGTAATCCGTAATAGACCTTGCGTGCTGTGAAAATTCCCGTGGCTAGTAGGCATTAAGGGACTTTAATCTATCATTTACCGTAGATATTGCCTCAGGTGACAATCGGAAATGCACTTCTCTTGGGCTTTTCAGCCACAAGTTCAGAATACGTCGCTTTACACCCAGGTAAACTAAATGTAGAGGATCTAAAGGAAAGGAAGTGATCATTCCCACCTAACATGCTAGCAATGGTGAAGTGCCGATACGATGACAGTCATCTATGACGGAGAGGAAATCGGCATCCGTCCTCAAACGCTCTGAGACGCTATCATATACTACTTTATCTACGTAATCGCCTTTAACGCAACACCTCTCACAGCCATAATAGGCGTTCACATTCTTAATTTTCTTAATAAAAGCTCTCGCTGGAGCATCGCAAATTACAGCTCCTAAACGAAACCAGAGGGTCCTCTTGATGTGTTCGACACGCACTCCATCTCTGGCCAAAGATTTTAATTCTTTAGCGAGGGGTCTACAGAACGTTTGTACATCTGAAGGCTTTCCATAGCCACAGTAAATTCCCACGACGAATATTTCACTAACAAATGGCTGCATAATTCTACCTGGGATAGGCCAAACACCGCGCTTTGTTTTCTTATTTATAAGGAGACCATCAATAGCTAAATACGTTACAACACTATGGCCTACTGCACGCCTGGTAGGGTCTTAAAACTGCTCAGTTACCTGTTTAACAAGTCCTAAATGAACGTACTCACCACCGCCCATTGCCGTTACCGTTTAAACATCACTTGCCCCACCCAACAGTGTTCATGCGTCTGCAGGAAGGTCTGAGGTCAGCCGTCTGATAATCTTCAGAAGACTGCTCAGATGAATCAATGGTATACGCGAGCGTACTGCCCATGAACTCATAGCCTCTCGAACCGTTACTTCCTCTTCAATTGTAGGTGTGCTTGAATATTTGTTTGCAGCCACGTCAGATATATCTGAAGTCCAACTTATCTCCTCACCAACAGAGGAACTCTCTGATTCCGAGTCGTCATATGACGAACTAGAAGAAGAGGTCAGATTCCATGACGATGAAGATGAGTCGGACGGATACATTTCCCTCATATTCTCTGCAATTTGACGTAAATCATCCAGAAAGCCTTTCTGGGCACGTCTCCTAAGTGTTCTCTTAGATACTGCTCTAAACATTTTGCAAAAAAACGTCTAAAAACGGTCAGTATAGATAGAACAGAGGTGCAGGCAGTTAAGCGACCGCGTCGCAGCACGATGGCGCAGGAATTGGCGTGGCACGGCGTGGCATGGCGTGGCACGGCGTGCGCGGGATTGACAGCTCAGTGCCAGATCGATTTGCCAATAACGCTGCGCGCATTCTTTTGCACCCTTAGCGACGTGTCATCGGGGTGCACTAGCAACCAATCAAATTCCAGCTACGATTGACGTACGACCGGTCGAGCTTCGAATCGTATTTCATTGCTATTAGGGCAATCTAGCAGAACTCGTGATCGAATTTTAGCGATAATTTAATTGTTTTTAAATAAACACAGTTGAATACGTTCAATTGAGCAATCAGCAGGCAACACTAGCCAAACTCAGAAGGACAATGGCATATGATAATTCCGAACAGACTTGGTCAGTTTTCACGGAAAATTATATTTCAAAAAACAAATGCTGAATGATTTTTTTAGTCCTATACGATTCGTTTTATTTAATTTATGACACTTATTTTCGAAAAGTAGGATCTTGTTTGTGCAAAACGAGAGAATTGGATATGAAATGGGTAAAAATACACTAAAAAAATAACAATGAGGCTACGCAGGATTAAATTTGCAATACGGATTTCCTGCTGGTTGGTCAGCAAAAAAGTGATTTTGTCTTATAAACGGCCCATTCTATAACGAGATCTTGGCAATACGCCGTTTAAGGGTCTTTAATTCTCATTGGAAGTCTAGCATTCTGTACGAGAAAGACCTTTAATATTCTGGTGCTTAATGAATACTGCAAACCTTTCACGAATACGTTTTCCAGTCAATCAATGCTGCATTAAAATCTCCGGTGATTAGTGTGTCTTGAGTCTCAGCTGCATCTTGTATTATTTCAAACATAATCCCGTCAATTTCTGGACTTTGGTTTGGTGGTCTGTATATAGTTAAGAAATTCAGATTTTGTTCTCCACGCCTCTTTAGTTCTAATCAAACTGCTTCGCAGTTGCAAGGACAAGCAATTTTGCATTCAAATAACATTATTTCTCTTTTGAAATTGATAGCTCTTTCCCACCTTTTATACAGTTTTTATCAAAGGAAGAATTGATATCTATCGATGGCAATTTCGCTGTCCAATTTATCAGCCTGCAACCAAGTTTCTGTATCAAAATGACATCGGGATGCACATCGGATATCCATGCTTTCAGTTCACCTAGTTTCTGGAAAAAAACTCTGCGCATTTCTATACAGAAACCGAAGCTTCGTCTGGACAGACTGTGGAACAATTTTCGATCAGAATTGTTAGAATTGCTGTGTGTCTCATGCTATCCACTGTCTGAGTTGGAGGCTTCTGCTTTTTGATCCAACTGGAGGTCAATGTGTTTACTGACATTTGTTGCACTGAGTGGTATTTTATTGTGATCTAGTTGCCCTTCATAGCCATTGCCTTGGGCTTTCTCCAGAGAAATGACCTCTGGGTGTGCATAATTTATCTATTCTGGATTTTGAGATTGCTCTGGCCTAGTCTGGATCTCTTGAGGAGTTCTACTTGAAGCTCTCTCCATGTCACCCTCTCCATTGGTAAAATATTCGGCAGAAAATAAACCGTTGGGTAAGAGATTCGAAGCGCAGGTTTCCTGTTCAGCGTTAGATGGGCTTCGACCTCATTTTGCAGGACAAGCTCTAGAGGTTTGGTTGGCTGGATTCATTATTTGGCTGCATTTCATCATTTATTCTTGTTTTTGGGGTGCCGGTTGTAGATTCAGGCATTAACTGTGACCCACTCGAGACCCTTGTGGTTGTTTTTTTTATTTTGAAGAACTTATACGGTTTATTGGTCAGTTGCGACTTTCACCGACGCAGTTTTCGCTTGCAGGATGATTGAACTCGGCATGCTCATATTAACGCTCTGACTTAGTTTGGCCTTTCGGGATGCACTGATACACATCTTTATTTTCTGCCGCCCCTGCCATTTATCCTATTGCCATACCGGATATTGGTTGTCGATTACGCCGAGCCTCGTAAACACAACGTCGTCTTACTCATTGGTGGTTATCATGGAGGAAGCTGTGTTTTCATAGGTTCATTTTTCTTGCTCAGTTTCAGTCGTCACCAATTTGTTCTTTGCGGGTAAAAGGCAAGGAAGATTCTTTTAATTCTCTAGCTCCATTTTAGGTAGTTGATATCTTTTTTTATCGCCAAAAAGTTTTGCAGGAGTTTGGAGCATGTCGTACACGCTTCGTTTCCACAGTTGACATCCATCAAACTTAAACTCTTGGCCCGTTGACCAGGAAATGAGTTTAAAGAAGAGCACGCAGAGTTGCTGTCGTTCATATTATGATTCTTAGGACGGTGGTGTAGTGGTTGCAACGCAGCTTACCGCACACTGGTGCCCTGGATCTATTCCACCTCCTGGCACACATTCGGCATTTTTACATAAGAGTATATTTTTCCTACAATGACAAATCAATAAACTACAAACTTTCTTTAAGTTATGAGACGAATTTTTTATCAAGACAACTGTATGAATAAAGTTACGAAGCGACTCAGCGTTTGGTAGATTAAAAGATCTCATAGGGTGGCTGACAACTAGTGGTCCGGAAGATATCGGTCATTTCAGCTGACGTCCTGATCTAAGCTTATAAAAAAGAAGATAATGCTGACTCTGGTCCAAAGCTAAATGATGAAAGTCCACCAGAGTGTCCAGTCGTTGAAATTTCGAAGAGGGTAAATTCTTCTGAGCTCGAGATATTTTCTGAGAAACAGCTATCCACAAGGGGCCCCACGCATAAGTATTAATGCAATCAAAACCACGCAAGCAGGGTTTCAGTATTTTCATCGACCAAAAATGATGCTTTGGGGACTTGGCGATGGCTTTTCGTAGTTTACCAGGGTTTTTTCTGTGTAAGGATATTTCAGTTTGCTTAATTCCACTAACAGCAGTTTTAAGAGAAAGTCGTCACATCCAGCGCAAATCTGCACAAATATTACTCACACAGAGGATGTTGGTGTCATTGGTACTTAACTCTGAAATTTACTAACCGAGTAACTAACCATGTTGTCCGCAAAATTTCATTTTTTCAGTTCACTTCAGTTTTATTAAGAGAAAAATAAGCGACCGCCTGTGAACTCCTTAACGGTTACAAAGTGTATTAAGACAGAACCGATGCATAAAGAAAATTGAAAAGACGTTTTTTGCATATTGACATGGGATAAGTAAACAGCCGTCGACTAGTTTAAGATAAAACACTTGAAGGGCTACTTCCTTATTGCGAATAAATTAACTACATACAATGGGATGGCAACTGATAGGCTTGAAACGAGTCCAGCTTGCAATTTAAGGAAATCACAATGCCTAAATATCTGCTGTCAGAGCGTTCGACGCTGCAAACACTCTGTTACTGACAAAGAATTTGAAACCATTGACTAATGCATTATCTGCGTGTAGTTTTAGTGGATGACCTCGCAAAGTGGTAATGTAAAGCTGAGTGAAAAAATAATTTTGAACAAAACGACAGTCCAGACCAATTATAATGCGAAAGTTTAATATGAGGTCCCCTCGTAGTTGCCTGTAGGAAGGGGAAAATATGTTGCAGGCAAATAATTTGTCCTGCCCTTTACTCATTTTTGTTGCCCACCTCTTTATCTTTTCGAAAACGGTTTCGTCCTTGAAGTTCATATCTGAATGCCTGTGTGGCATATTCGGGATGTGACCACACGAGCTTCCAAATATTTTGGAGAAACTGTCTTTTATGAACCCCGTAACTGCTTGCCTGATAAGTTCGGTCTACACATGGCTGAAATGGCTGCCAATTTGAAGAAAAGTTCTACTCGCTAACATTAAAAAGCATAAACCAGTGCTTTGACAAATCCTCGAGCCTGTTCAAGTCAGGTGGCTGATGCTCTTCATCTGCCGCATTGTGAACAAATTTCCACAGTTTTCTGTCGTCAGCAAAAGGAGGAAAGCACAGTCTAGGTCTCTGACGCAGCCATTGATTAAAACAACGAATATATTGGGGCCTTAGACTGAGCCGTATGGGACGCCAATTTCCATGATTACCTGTGAGGCCTGCTAGTGTCAGACTTTTACTCTTTGCGACCGTCCAGTCAACAAGTTCTGGCTTTAGAAAAGGAGGCTTCCACGATCTAATATGCCACATAGTTTAATGCAAGAGACGTTGATGAGGTACGCTTTCGAAGGCCTTTTTGAGATCACTGTAGATAGCGTGCACCATTTTGCCTTCGTCACATGCTTTGGTCTAGCGTTCAAGTGAGAAGATCAGATCCAGAAGGCAAGACTTGCCACTGCAAAAACCATGTTGGGCATCGGAGAGACGGTTATTCTGCTCGAAAACTGCAACAACGCCTTCTTGCTGATTTAGTTTATGATTTTGTGGCAAATTGAAGTAATAATCACCAGCCAGTAGTTATTTGCAGACACTTGACTTCCTTTCTTGAACAGCTGAGTGATGGTTATGGACTTCCAATCAGAGGGTTAGTACCCGGTTGCAAACGACGGAATAGTAAGGCTAGCGGTTTGGCCATTTTAGAAGCTAGCTCCGTTACAGCTTGTCTGGGAATGCATCATGGTCTAGAGAAGTCAACGCTTTTAACTTAAGCAACTCTTCCGTGATGATTTCTTCGGTAAAGTGAACTGTTTCAGTTATTAAAATAACCTTGCCTTTGAAGGCGGGAGGGAAAAGTCAAGTTCTGTTATTATGACAGCCTGGAAGGCCTGAGAAAGATCATCAGCTTTATCCTTGTACTCTGAAATTTTCGTACCTTAGACAGTTCACAGTAGTGGTATTGGATCTTTGTTCCTCAAACCTCTCCTTAAGTAAATCTTAAGGGCTTCGGAATTAATAGCATGATTTAACGTATCCTTTTCGAAGTCCCGTAGATCGCTGGTGATGGGACTTCTGACGCAATTTCTCAAATTAATGAACTGACGGAAGACAACTTTTCACTACCTAAGATGTTTTCTCTTTTTTGAATTTGACACATCCCCATTTAAAATTCAATTCTTGGCGTTTTGATAGGCAAAAAAATAGAGCGCTGGAGTTGATCCGTTTTGTAAGTTCCAGAGATAGTTCGAATAATAATAATAATTGTATTTATTGTCGGTTTACGGGCAATATCGGACGAAATATGCAGTGGAATCAGGCTAGCATTGAAAAAAACTCCTGTTGAAAAATAATTATTAGTTTTTTTCCTAACTAAATGTTACTCAGGAGAAAAAATTGCTGCCCATAGGATGAAATCGGGGAAGGGCTAGCACATGTGCAGTGTTTTTACTGTCTCTCTGTCTTTTTAATGGACCGAGATTATGCTCCAGATAAGAGTGCATCAATTGACGGTTGCTGGCTGTCTGTCAAGGAATTCATCAGTTGCAGACTGCAGAGACGGTGCAATCTTCCTCGAGGTATGTCCTGGGTCGGGCTTGGATGCCGTGCACTCCATTGAACCAGGAGACGGATTCGAGCCTGTCGGCACTCAGAATCCCGGGAATCTGTTCTGAATGCAAAAAATAGTAAAAAAATAGTAAAATAGTAAAAAAGTATCACTTCGGACGATTTTTATATTTGGGGTAGTTTATTCCATATTGCTTTGGCATTTACCGAAAAAAAAACAGACGAAACTTAACCATGCATGCTAATGGAAGAAATAAAAAGACATAACGATGACTGCTTCGCCTAGAGTGTTCAAGCTGCCTGACAGTGGTAAGTGAATTAACTGCACGACTGTTTAAAAGCTCAAAAAGTAAAAAAAGTCCCTTCAGTAATCGGCAAAACCATAGGGGATTAATTTGTATAAGCCCACAGCGTTCTTGATACGTCAGATTACGGTGCGCCCTTGATAACAGTATTTTATTAACGAAATGATGGACTGATTCTATTTTCTTACGTTCACTAGCGCGCAGAAGGCTAACTAGAAACAAGCAATATTCTAGACCAGGCCTTACGAATATTTTGTAAAGGCAGAGGCTAATATCGATATTTTTAAAATTTGGAGATTAAACCCACTGGTTCTGCCTGCTTTGGAGACAATAAGGGTGCAATGTTTTGAAGCAATGTTAAAGCAATGTTTGAAGCAATGTTAAAGCAATGAAATATGATACGCGCAGATTCTTAACAACTTCAGGCACATTTAAGTCATGGAAATCTATGCTTAGGAACGGATGATGGTCATTGCCAATGTTTTGAAGCAATGTTAAAGCAATGTTTGAAGCAATGTTAAAGCAATGGAATATGATATGCGCAGATTCTTAACAACTTCAGGCACATTTAGGTCATGGACATCTATGCTTATGAACGGATGATGGTTGTTGCCAACAACCATAACGGAGCATTTCTGCTAATAATGGGAAAGGAGTTAAAGCACTGTGTTGCGATCTGCCGGCTTGTATTGATAGGCAACATTTAAATCGTTGGCATACATAAAGGGCCCACCATTCTGAAATAAACGTGGTACCTCATTGAAAAAAAAAAACAAAATAAGAGCGAACCAAGCACACAACCCTGAAGAACTCCACTCCTCACACGTGAGGGCGAAAGATAACATTGGACATCTTGACATGTTGTGTGCGAAAACTCCGGTATGAGCCATTTCAAAATTTTACCCCATAAACCGATAGTGAAAAATTTCAGGAGAAGGAGGGCATGGTCAACATGATCAAAAGTCTTATTGAAATCGACATAGACTATGTAAAGTGCAAAAACATTGTCCCTAGATTGAAGAACGTGATCAACGAAAGAGAGCTGACAAGTGTCACAAAACCTTGCTTTGGGCAACCCATGCCGGGCCGCACTCAGTAGCTTATTCTCGGTTTGGTTATACATCATCTTATCTTTGATCAAGTTCTCCAGGATTTTCGAAGCTGCCTGACAGTGTTTTAATTGGCCGAAATTCTTCAAATGATGCAGATTGCCCGTGGGGATAGGTATAATGTGCGATTACTTCAACACACTGGGAAAGGTTTCACTTTCCAGAGCTAGATTAAATATCTAACACAGAAGAGACGTGAAAATCTCATTAGCATCGGCCTTTATAATACTGATTGATACACCATCTGGTCCAGGATTATAGGATTGACGAAAACGTCGAATGGCTACGGTAACGTCGCAGAGGTTTCGAAGGCGGTGCCGGTTCAACCCCGGATGGTCGGAAGGGGAGCGGCCGTCAACTTGTAATCAACTATTGGATTTCCAAGGGCGTCTCGAAGGACGGGGTGTCGTGTTTTACTATGGGTTCTTACTGTGCGTGAAAAAACGTTTCGCGACATTTAAAGAACGGTTTTTAACAAATTTGACTTCATTGGCTAGCCACATTTCTTCGGACAGCATTGTAGCCTGCTCAAATTTACGTCGAGTGAAAGACTGAACGGAAATAACGTTTGGCAGATGGAATCAACGAGAGAGTTTACGTAACCTACGGTGAAAAGATTAAAGGGAGATGAACCTCAACAGTGACATTAATGATTTTCTTTCGGGGAACAAAACGGGAAATTGTTTTCAGTTTAGGGTCTTTGAGGAAAATAGGCTAACGCCTTCAAACTCCATATTTGTTACATAAAATGAGCAAGAATAAGAAGCAATATAAAGAAGTTACAGTCAAGTGAATGCAGGCAGATTTAGGGGTACACTGATATTGTTAAGGTTAAGTAGTCACATAGTCTTCGTGGTGCTGCAACATATGTATGTCAAGCCGATGTTTGAATTTATCCACAGAATGGGACATTACAATCACCTCAGGTAGGTTATTCCATGGCTCCACGACACGGTTGGTGAAAATAATACTGCCTCACATCCAATCTTACTTGGTGCTCACTTAGTTTTAATGGATGAAATCGGAGATTATTCGTAGTGGCAAGTTGGAAAAAGTGATCACATAGGAGGGCGCAATCCATGCCACGCACGATACGGAAAGTTTGTATCACGTCTCCGCGCAACTGCCTATAACTCAGAGGATAGAGCTTTAGGTTATTTAGACGAATCTCATATGGCAGTTCAAATTGACCTCTTACTAATTTGTGGCTCGCCACTGCACCCTTTCGAGCATGTTGTAGTCCTGTTGGGTCCACGGTCGCCAGGCTTGGATTGCATATTCAAGATGTGGCCTTACAAAAGTACCAAAGACTTTAGAAAAGCAGTCTTCATCGAAAACTGTAAATGCCCGCTTGATAGCGTACAGCATTGAATTGGCGTATTTAGCTGCCTTGAAAAATTGCGTAGAAGGCTTCAGGTTGTCTTTCATTCAAACTCATAGATCCTTTTGTGATTCTGCTTCTTGGAGTGGCATACCGTTCAAATATTAGGGTCATATATCAGTGACCTGATTTCAATTTCCCAGACGAAGCAGGGCGCATTTGTTTGAGTTGAAGGACAAGAGCCATTTGCGGGATCACTCGTCTAATCGACGAAGATTTTCTTGGAAATCGTCCCCATCGGCAGCATTGTGGATAACTTTCCAGATTTATATATCTTTCGCAAACATAGCAAAGTAACAGTCCAATTCCTGAACACAATCATTAATGAACAAGATAAATAGGATCGGTCCGAGCACTGAGCCTTGTGGAAATCCACTCTCGATGACTGTGCGCTTTGATCGTGATCCGCCTACAAAGACCACTTGGGAACGACCAATGAGAAAATTCTTGATCCACGTAAGAAGTTTGCCTCCAATACCAAACATTCTCAACTTGTAAAGGAGACGCTGGTTTGGAACATTATGGAAGGCCTTCTGGAAATCAATGTAGTCCACATGCGCAGTGTCTTTTGCGTGAAAGTGTTTTTGTCCAGCTTTGCATCGTATAAAGTAAGTTCGTAACGCACGATCTTCCCCTACGAAAGCCGTATTTTGCAGTTGATAATAGGTTACGGGTTTCGTAAATAAATCATCAATTCCTTTTTGACAACCTACTCCATTACCTTGCAACAGATTGAGATCAAACTGACAGGCCTGTAGTTTGAAGAAAAATGCGTGACTACCACTTTTGTGAAGCGGTGTGATGTGGGCTGTTTTCTAGTCGGTAGGAAGCATTCCCGTATCGAACGATTTCTGGCACAGAAAGCATATCAGTTTCACCAGCTCTCGAGCAATTTCAAGGAGTAGCTTGCCTGGAATCTCGTCGGCGGCAGGGGATTTACATGCCTTTAGACTTTTTAGTTCTTCAAAGACCATCTCTTCTCGAAAGAGCATATCCTGAATAATTGGCACTCCCATTGTCTCGTAACTAGATGGAATAAAAACAGCTTCTCTGGTGAAAATCAACTGAAAGAACTACGGAAAGTGTTAAGCTTTGCTTTTATTTTCTGTTTTCTTGAAATCGTCATTGTTTCTCATAACAGTAATCGGGATCCTGTTACGTGTGCTATTTCTAACATAGCTGGAGAGCAATTTGGGATTATGAACTGCTTTTGGGTGCAAATCCCTCTCGTAATCCCGTAGACTTTTTGAAGATCAAGCTTTTTAACCATGTTCCTTTGAGTTTTGTATGCTTGGAAAGCTAAATTTTCATTGGATGGGCGAAATTTCTTCCAAGGCCTTCCTTTCCTGTTAATCTCTCTTTTGAGATCCCTTGTTAAACACTGTGGTTTGTTAGATATCCTAAGTTGTGATGGCGGACAGTTGCATTTTATTAGATTCAACAAACACTCCTTAAATAAATTCCAGTCCTCAGTGACATTCCCGGAAAAGAGAAGATGACAGTCTTTTCGTGATGCCTCAGCCCTCATCTTGCAAAAGTCTCCTCACCATATATTGGGCCTGGTTTCATTTACTGCAGATGGCACAGAATATAAAACATACTCCCATGAGATTACTGCATGGTCACTTCAACCCAGTGGAGCTAGGCAGTGTACCTCGTCTATACTGTCAGGATCTTTAGTGAAGACGAGATCTAAACAACTAGCTTGTTGTCCTCCACGCACTCTCGTTGGAACAAATACATTTTGTGTGAAAAGAGCTTCAAGTGTTGTCTTTAGCAGACGATGATCGAAGAAAAACTTTGAGCTCTTCATCTGCAGATCGTTTCACCGAATGCTGGGTGCATTGAAGTCACCCATGAGAACAACATCAGGTCGACTACTAATCTCCTTTATGTTCTCCAACAAACAAGTATCATCGTTGGTGTCTGTCCCTGGTGGTCGGTAGATTGTCATGACTTCCAAGGACTGCGATCCCTGAGTCTTTACTTTCAGCCGAATAGCCTCAATATCATTGCTTATTTTCTCCGTCATTTCACACACTGTGAAATTACTTTTAACATTCATCGCAACTCCTTCACCCTGGCGTTGGGTGCGGTCTCTCATGAACAGATGGCACCTGGATAAGGCTTCTTTGCAATCGCTGATTTTCTGTGACAGCCATGTTTCTATGATGGCTTTAATATCGGGAGACAGAACGGCTACCTGAATTCTCATTTCGTGGAGCTTCGAAAACAGACTTTGGGCGTAAATATACATAAATTTAAGTATGCAGCAGTCAGCAGAGCCAAATTCCATTTGTCTCGAGTTTGCCAATGCAAATTTTCCGCTGCCAGCATGAGCATTGGCTGGTAACAGATAAATGTTGCGTTTCTCTGTATCCCTGCG
Source organism: Schistocephalus solidus (assembly GCA_017591395.1). Taxonomy (NCBI): domain Eukaryota; kingdom Metazoa; phylum Platyhelminthes; class Cestoda; order Diphyllobothriidea; family Diphyllobothriidae; genus Schistocephalus; species Schistocephalus solidus. Next base: position 59,525 of record WEDG01006129.1, read on the forward strand.
TCCCCTGTAAATTACCAGATTGTTCTCTCCAGCTGAAAGTCTCCTCTTCATTTCTATCACTAATTTGCGGAGTTTCAGACGTTCTGCTAGAGATTTGTCCAAGACAATTTTGATAGGCCGTGATCTCACATTTTGGGACTGTTCAATATCCTTTTTCTGAGCCTGAAGGCAGCACGAACGGTTATCGTCTCTCCTGAACGAAATTCATCATTCAGCAGGTGCTGAAACATAGCAAGATCAGCGGATATCCGTTCCTTTGAGGTTTGGGCATTTGATTCAGGATAGCCGTGGATAACTACACAGTTCTCTCGGTCTAGGGCGTCTTTTGATTAACTGCCGACCATTTTTTCCTCTGAATGAACAGAGGGATTCATTAGGTTTCTTTTCAACTTTATAATCGCTTTATGTTGTTTCCAAATTAAATCTTGCCACTCATTGGTTTTTTCGCTCTCAATTAAGGGCTCTTTAGAACTGAAGGGATAGCCGACAGAAATTGAGTCTGAAGTCGGATCTGCCTTTGGAAAAGGCATTATGGAAGTTGTCCTGATATTACTGTTATCCAATTTGGTTGTGTTGTGGTGTTTTCCTATTGCAGATCGCCACACGTTTGTTTCTTGTGATGCAACTACGGGTTTGTTAGAGCACACAAGATGGGAGGATGTGATTTGTGGTTCGCTTTGGTCGTCCTCCGTAGGATTCAAAGACTGGCTTCCTGTTATCCAGTCGTTATGGGTATTCGCGTCCGAACAGTGTGAGTTGTTACAAATTGTAGTTTTCTGTACTTCTGATGCTTTGGTCACTGCCTTTTTAACTATAATATGGCTAACAGTATTTAATAATAATAATTATATGTGTATTTAATGCCGGTTTACAGGCATTGCCAGCTGAAATATTCAGTAGGGATCAGGCTTTCAGTGGAAAAAAACTCCTAAATATATATCATTTTAAGTGTTTTTCCTATCTTTATCTTATTCAAGAGAACGAATTGCCACCTGTAGGGATGAAAGCAGTTCAGATCAGGGAAGGATTAACATAATTGCAGTCCGTTTGCAGTCTTTCTGTCTTTGCTAGGGACCGGAATTCTGCCCCAGACAAGAGTGCATCCTTGTACGGTTGCTCACTGTCTGCCGAAGAAGTCAACGGGTGCAGGCTGTAGAGACGGTGCCGTATCCCTCAAGGTATCACCTGGGATCGGGTTAAGATGCCGCGCACTCCGTCGAACAGGAAAACAGATTCTACCATGTTGGCGCCCAGAATTTTTGGAAACTGTTCTGAATGCAAAAACTAGTAATATTTATCTTAAACAAAGAATAACTGCACTGGATTTTTTATTATGGGGAAGTTTTATTCCACATGGCTATGGCGTTTACCGAAAAGATTCGACGATATTTAACTGTGTGAGCTAATGGAAGAAATAAAAAAACATTGCGATGACAGCTGCACCGAGGGTGTTCAAGCTGCCTCACAGTAGTAAAGGGGATTAAATGTACGACTATTTAAAAGCTTGAAGAGAAAAACGAGTCCCTTTTGCACTTGGCGAAACCATAAAGGATCAATGTTTACAAGCCCACAGCGTTCTAGATATGACAAATTACGGCCCTCCAACGATAAAACTTTTTTCATGAAGAAGTTTTGGGCCGATTATATTTTCTTTCGTTCGCTAGCGCGCAGAAGGTAAATGGAAACGAGCAGTATTCTAGGCCAGGTCTAACGTACATTTTATAAAGGCGGAGTCTAATATCAATAGTTTTAAAATTTCGGAGGATAAATCCGGCAGTGCTGCGTGCTTTTGAAACAATCAGGGCACACTGCTCTGAAAGATAGAGACCGTTAGAATATGATATGCCCAGATCCTTAACAACGCCAGGCAAATTTAGATCGTGGCAATCTATGCTAAGTTGAGGCTGATGGTCATCGCCAACAACCATAATGGAACATTTGTGCCAAGAATGGGAAATGCACCATGGGCAGCACCACTGGGCAAAGGCCTCGAGATCATTTTTTAATAGATCAAGCACGGTGTCGTGATCTGCCGGTTTGTATCGATAGGCAACTTTCAAATCATTTGCATACGTAAAGAGCCTACCATTCCTTAATAAACCTGGCACATCATTTACAAATGACCAAATAAAAGTGGGCCTGGCACATTAACCTGATTAACTCCACTCCTCACACGTGCCGAGTTTGAGATAGTATTGGAGACCTTAACATGTTGTGTACGAGAGCTCAGGTAAGAAGATATCAAGCTCAGAAGTTTACCCCATATACCGACAGAGGAGAGTTTCAGGAGAAGAAGGGCATGGTCAACACGATCTAAGGTCTTGGTGAAATTAAAATAGACTATGTAAAGTGCAAAGCCGTTATCCCGAGATTGTATAACGTGATCAACGAAAGAGAGCTGACAGGTGTCACAAGACCTTGTTTTGAGGAACCCATGCTTGGCTGCACTCAGTAGGTTATTCTTAGTTAAGTGATGCATCATCTTATCGTTGATCAAGGTCTCCAGGATTTTCAAAGCTGCGGACAGTGTGTTGATTGGCCAAAAATCGTCAAATGACGTGGATTGGCCGTGTTTGGTGATGGGTAGAATGTGCGATTCCTTCCACACACTGGGAAAGGTTTCACTTTCCAGAGCTAGATTAAATATCTTACATAGAAATGACGGGATAATATTTTTAGCATCCACCTTTATAATACTGATCGGTACGCCATCTGGTCCAGGACTATAAGATTGACGAAAAAGTTGAATGGCTACGGTTACGTGCCAGAGGGTAAAAGTTATGGTTTCATCAAGTATTGTTATCTTGCAAGAGCTTCCTTAAGTCTGCAAGCTCATTAACCAGTTTGAACCCTTAGTTATATATGAGAACATCCATAACAAGATTCGTCCTCGTATCTGACTGCTTTGGCAGCCATTACGCTTTTTTGCGCGCTTTGCTGGTCATTGGTTGTAAGTGTAAACTAATCGAGGGCCAGTCGTGGATGCCGAAGCAAGCTCAACAGGCTTTCCTTTAAAGAAAGTGCCATAACTGGTTATGCTGCATTTAAACAATTGCTTTGAGTCCATGAGTGTTAAAAACACCGCGTGTGCGTATGTTCTGTTTTGGGCGTATAACGAAAGATTTCGACTGGGTTTGGAGTATGGTAAGTATTTACAGCAATATGAGCAAAAAGTACGCCTTCATGTTCAAAAACGCTTTAAAAATCTCTAAATGGTATCAGTATCAGTATATTTGAGGGAGATGAAGGTAAGTCACCTTTGAATTCCCTATTGGTACATGCGAGTTGTGGTATCAAAAAATACTATCTCGATATGTTGGCGAGGCCAACATAGTGGAACATAGTTGAAAAAGAGCAGACAATGAAAAAAAACTCCCGGTAATATTTAGGAGAAAAAAACTGTCGCCCTTGGGGGGGGTCCAATGGGGGGCATTTCGGAGGTCACATGAATCAGCCAGATTCTCCCTTGCTGATTGCAGAGTCCGTTGAGGGATTTCAAAGGCGGAAATATATGTCCAGATCATCCTCGGTCCTATACGGTTCGAACCAAGGGAGAACGTTCAAACAACTCATGGACGACGGTCGCCAGGTCCAGCTGATGCGAACACTCACGGTGTCACCAAGGTGTGCAAATAAGTTAAGCAGCGAAGACCTCGAGGACCCCAGCATGGGAATAATGGGAGAATGCAAGCCCTCGAACGAAAATAACAAACATAAAGAAATGTTAATCAAATATAGCTAGTAGTATCATAAATACCTTATTTTATGACGTCACACTTGCAGCTTTCAGTTAGTGTTGTAGCTCGCACCATTATATCGATCTAACTTTCGCTTAAAAACCTCCAAGGAGTCCGACATAACAACATCCAGAGGAAGACTATTCCAAGCTTCGACTACTCTTTTGGAGAAGAAGTACTTCCGAGTGTCTAGCCTTTGCTCCAGTCACACGTAATTTGAGAGGATGACCTCTCAAGTTCGTTGTTTTTGCTAACTCGAAGAAATCCCCTGGGACGAGACAACAGTCCTGGACGCGTAGTATGCGGAATGTTAGTATCAGGTCCCCCGAAGCTGTCTATAGTGCAAGGGAAAGAGATTGAGAGTCGACAGCCGTGTTTCATAAGGCTATGAGCCATGGCCAAGGACAAGTTTGGTTGCTCGCCTTTGGGCCTTTTTTAGGATGTTGATGTCCTTCGCCGCCCAGGGTCTCCAAGCTTGGATAGCGGACTCCAACTGTGGCCGCACGAATGTTCCGAAGGCATTAGCGAAGCAGTCGGTAGTGAAGGCTGCAAAAGCTCGTTTAACGAGGTTTAGAATTGACATGGCTGACTTCGCTACCTTTGCGCAATGAAGGGAGGGTTTTAGCGAGGGCATGATCCAGACTCCAAGGTCCTTTTGGACATCCACTTCTTTCAGTGGAATGCCATTCAGACTGTAAACCGTACGGTTCGAAGGATTGCTTTTCCCGACTCGTATGATGTTGCACTTGCTCTCATTAAACGGCAAGAGCCAGTCATTTGACCATTTCTGGAGTCGATTTAAGTTTGCCTGCAAGTTCTCTTCATCAGCAGCAGTTTGAATGACGCGTTAAAGTTTGAGATCATCGGCAAACATGGCAATATCGCAGTCCAGTTCGTTGGCACAATCGTTGATGTAGACAATGAACAAAATAGGGCCAAGAACAGAGCCTTGGGGAACACCACTCTCAACCTCAACTTTAGTCGACTGTTTGTCGCTGATATGGACAGTTTGTGAGCGGCCAGTTAATAAGTTTTCTATCCATGTCAGAAGTTTACCTCTTACGCCTATGCGGTTGAGTTTATAAAGAAGGCGGTGGTGCGGCACGCTATCAAAAAGACTTTTTGAAGTCTATATAGACTGCGTGCACCGTATTTCCACGATCAACCGCTTCAGTCCAACGTTCTAATCAGTAGAGCAAATTTGTGACGCAGGGTGATCGTATCTCGTTTCCTTTGTGAAAACTGACTGGAAAAATTCCGAAAGATGATCAGCCTTCACACCGTCTTCAGTAAGGTCTATGCCCTCGGCGGTCCTCAGCAGGGGTATCGGATCCTTGTTCCGTGTATTCTGCCTGAGGTAACCGTAAAACAGTTTCGGATTCACGGTGGCCCGGTTCAGCCGGTCCACTTCGAAAGCCTGTCTTGTTCTAAAAATAAGGCCCTTGACCCGATTTCTCTGCATTTTGTACGCCTTTAGATATGCAGGAGTTCCGTTAGTAAGCGATTTTTTCCACAATCTCCGCTTTTTGTTAACTTCGATTTTTAAGGCCTGCGTAAGCCATCGCGGTCTGTTGGTTAACCTTTTTCTCAAAACCGGACAGTGATTTTTGATGAGTCTGTGCAGTATGTCCCGGAACGTTTCCCAGTCTTTGGTTATGTTTCCAACGAATAAAGGTTCCCACTGAGTGCGCATGAGTTCGGCCCTCATTCCACCGAAATCGCCTTGCCATATATTCCTTCTGATTGTTGTGGGTCTTGCTGGTATAGAAATAGTGAGTACTCCCATCGCAGTACCACGTGGTCACTTTTGCCTAGCGGTGGTAGACATGACACTTCGTCGATGCTGTCGTGCGACTTCGTGAGAACTAGGTCCAGGCAATTGGCCTGTTGTCCTTCGCACACCGTGGTTGTAAAAGTGATGTGCTGTGTGAGACGTTGCTTTAGCGTCGTGCTCAGAAAACAACCGTCAAAGGCTAGATCAGAACTATGTGCGCAGGTCGAGCTCCAGTCGATGTGAGGCGCATTGAAGTCACCCATTATCAGGATATCCAACTGTGTAGCAATCTTTTCAAGCTCCTCTAGCAGGTAAGCATCGGCTACGGGATCTCTTCTCGGTGGGCGGTAGACTGTCAGGACATCTAGACTTGATGTACCTGGCACTTTTACGGATAGCCATATCGCCTCGGAAGTAGACGCGAGTTTATAAGTTTTGTCTAAAACTGTAAGTTCGCTTTTCACGTATGTGAGTTCGCCACCTCCTTGACGCTCTTTCCTGTCTTTTCTAAAAAGTTGGTAGCCAGCCATAGTTACCTCTCGATCAAACACGTGTTGGGACAACCAAGTTTCTGTTACAGAAACTATATCTGGAGATAGATCGCAGACATGAATCTTAAGCTTGTCGAGCTTCGATTATATACTCTGTGCATTGGTGTTCATGAATATTAGTTTTCGGTTGCTCGGAAAGTGCTAACAGTCGGGTGCGAGCCCCTGTTTACTGGGCCAACTGCGTGGTAATCCGGAACGGGCCTCTCCAGGGGGAGAACAATGGATGATGGATCACTTGGTTGTTGTAAATAACCAAATTTGTTTCCCCCTCGCTGAGCCGCCGTCTTAGTTCGATGACAAGTTGATGGCGTTTGTTCCGCTCCGCAGGTGAGAAGTCCTGTTGAAAAAAAACTCGAAGGTTTGAGTTTTTTAACTTAAAGTGCCTCGACAGAATGAGACTGGCTTTTTGGCTACTGGTCAAGATAACTTTAAGAGGCCTAGGACGTGTTGATTCAGATTGGCTTTCGGGCCGTTTTCCAAGTCGGAAGGCTTTTTTCCAGTTCAATCGGCGTATTAGGTTCCAGCATATGGTTCAGGAGTTCATTAAAGTGGTTCATGTCTTCAGAATATTGGTCTACTGGAGTCGCAGCTGTTGATTCAGGTAGTCCAGTTCAGTTCAGTTCAGTTTTATTAAGGGAAATATAGGCGAAGCCTTTGAGCTCCCTATTGATGTCAGTGACACTGTAAATTAAAAAAGCTGACATATAATGGACGTTGGACAAAGGGTTATCTCACGGACACACTGCAGGGCATCGGACAAGCAATTATAAAATAATGTTACTCAAAAATAGGGAGTAGTATGTTATATGACGCTTAAACGTGTCAACGGATGGGGACATGATTATGTCGGCCGGCAGAGCATTCCAGGCCTTAATCACTCTGTTGGAAAAGAAGAACCTTCTTGTGTCGAGTCTTGCACCTGTCACTCGTAGTTTAATGGGATGCCCTCGCAAAGTAGTGGTAGTGGCCAGCTCAAGGAAGTCGCCAGATGCAAGGCAACAATCCTGAAGCCGCAACATTCAAAAGGCTTGTATTAAGTCGCCGCGTAGCTGTCTATAGTCCAGAGGAAACAGATCAAGATTAGACAATCGTGTCTCGTAAGGCAGGCAGCTTTGACCTTGAACAAGCTTGGTTGCACGTCTTTTGGACCTTCTCAAGGGTGTTGTGGTCTTTTGACAGACCACGGTCTCCAGGCTTGTATGGCAAATTCCAATTGTGGTCGCACGAACATCCCGAAGACCTTATTAAAGCACTCTTTGTCGAACTTTGCAAAACGCTCGCTTAATTAGATACAAGCTTGACATGGCAGATTTTTGCTACTTTTGAGCAATGGAACGATGGCTTCAGTGTGGGCGTGATCCATACTCCTAGATCTTTCTAAGCCTCCACCTCTGGTAGCGGTGTGTTGTCCAGATAGTAAATTCTCTGGTGCTCTGAGCTGATTCTGCCAAATCGCAGAATATTGCACTTGGTAGCATTGAATGGGAGGAGCCAGTTGTGCGACCATTCCTCGAGTCGATGCAAGTTCGCCTGTAGATTTTCTTCATCATCTGCGTTGTGGATGACCTTCCAAAGCTTTTATATCGTCAGCAAACATGGCGGTGTCACAGTCCAAGCCACTTACGCAATCATCAATGTATATAAGGAAGAGGATAGGGCCCAGGACGGAGCCCTGAGGAACCCCACTCTCAACCGCCACCTCCGCCGATTGTTGATCGCCAAGACGGACAATCTGAGATCGCCCAATCAAGAAGTTTTCGATCCACTTCAATAAGCTTTGCCCCTTACCCCAATACGGTTGAGTTTGTATAGGAGACGTTGGTGAGGCAGGCTATCAAAGGCCTTCTTGAAGTCTATGTACACTGCGTGCACTACATTTCCTTCATCGACCGCTCGGGTCCATCGTTCCAGACAGTAGAGCAAATTAGTTAAACAGGACCTTCCTCTGCGGAATCCGTGCTGCGCTTCAGAGAGAAGATGATGCCTCTCCAGAAACTGCATCAGTTCACGTTTGATGATTCGCTCCATAATCTTGCAACATATGGAGGTGAGACTTACCGGCCTGTAGTTATTTGCGGGAAGCACGGCTGCCACTTTTGTGTATTGGGGAAATCCACGCGGTCTTCCAATCGGGTGGCAATTTGCCTGCAGCGAGGGAGGCTTGGAAGAGTAGACACAAGGGTTCTGCCAACTCTACGGCCAACTCCTTCAACAACTTTGCCGGTATTAAATCAGGACCTGGCGATTTGGTTTCGTCCAGCTTCAGTAGTTCCTGCAGAACAATAGGTTCTGTTATGACCACTGAGTCAATTGTCGGGACCTCTTCCGCACTATAGTTATCAGCGGTTAGATTGGCTTCTCTCGTAAAAACCGACTGAAAGAACTCAGATAGATGCTCAGCCTTTTCTTCGTCCTTGCAAAGTTCGACGCCTTCATCCGTTTTTTTAACAAAGGGATGGGGTCTTTATTTCGAGTGCACTGCCTAATGTAGTTGTAGAAGAGCTTCGGGTTTTCTGCTGCACGGTTTATCAAGTTACTCTCAAAAACTTTGGCGGGCTATATAAACCAGGCCTTTTAACCTGTTCCTCTGCGTCTTGTACTTCGTCAGCGATGCGGCGGTCTTTCCCTGAGATAAGTTTGCCATAGCTTTCGCTTGCGGTTTACTTCACTCTTCAGTGTGTTCGTTAGCCACTGGGGCCTGTTGGTGATCTTTTTTTCGAATTAGGACAGTAGTTGGTGATAATTCCTTGTAATATGGCCTTAAATTGCAAACCAATCCTCGAGAATACACCCGGTGAATGTTTCATTCCAATCTAAATGGCGCACATCAATTTTTCATTTGGGTAAAGTCTCCACGCCATAGGTTGCGTTTGACTGTGATGCTTCGATCGGGGACAGAGAAGAGTGAATATTCCCATTGTAGGACTACGTGATCACTTTTGCCCAGCGGGGATAGACAGTTCACAACATCTACGCTGTCAGGCGCCTTTTGTCAATACAAGGCCCAAACAATTAGCTTGTTGCCCCTCGCGTATTCTGGTCGGAGACAGGACGTGTTGAGTTAGGAAGCGTTTGTGTATAGCTTCTAGGAGGGGGCGATCGAAGTTTAATTCCGAGCCTGGTGCCGAGCTCAGATTCCAATCGATATTTGGAGCACTAAAGTCGCCCATAATCATTACTTCGGATCGACTAGCAAACGATTCTAAATCATCTATCAGTCTACTGTCTGACTGCGGATCGTTTCTTGGTGGTCGGTAGACCGTTAGGATCTCAAGTGCTTGAGACCCCGGCGTTCTGATGGTGAGCCAGATGGCTTCAGTTTCGCACGCGAGCTTTTCCTTTTTTTCTGACGCGAGCAGGCCATATCTGACATAAGTCAGCACACCCCCCACCATGACGACCTGTTCTATCCTTTCTGAATAACTGAAAACCTGGAATGGCAACTTCACGATCGTCCACCTTCGCGGTCAGCCACGTTTCAGTTATGGAGATGATATCTGGTGAAATTTGGCACACGTATATCTTAAGCTCGTCTAATTTAGGGAGTAGGCTTTTGGGCATTGGTATATAAACATTTTAGTTTATTTGTGTGTTTTAAGCCGGCTATGTCGCTGCCTTCTTTAAGTGAGGCAGCTGGATCGACATTCGCACAGGATGAGTCCATATTCAAGAGACTTTGCATATTTCCGCAGTAGAACTGGATTTTGTGTAGATTGTTGCATTGGATTAGTTGCTCAACCGTGAGACTTTTTTCAGAATGATGGGCGTCCTCCACAGAAGGGGTTTTTGTATTCGAACAATCACTCCGTTTCTTATTACAAGTCCCTTCTCTCCCTGGTCTTTCAAGTTCTCCAATTCCGCTTTTAGCGCCCTCCATTTCATTCTCTCTTGTACGGAGTAGTCCTGTTGAAAAAAATACCTCTGTGACCGGGGACTCCCCCTGCTGTTCGCTCGATTAGAAGGTCTCTCTGAAGTTTGTTTTCCCAAAATTACCTTTAAAGGCCTTGATTTATTTCTTAAAAGGTTTGTGTTATCTTTACTGTTTAATCGGAAAAGTTTAAAACCCTAATTGTTTCATCCTCTCTTATTATTTCACTCAAACACTCTTGCAAGGCCATGATATCATCATTTATTCTACACCTGGGGATTTCGTTGGTTGATTCACGAATCCCATGGACGATTATGCACTGTGACCTGTCCACAGCACCTCTATCCAGGGGGTTCTGTTGAATAATTTGTCTGGCTGATGTTGTGGCTTCCCCAATACTGGCTTCAACGTCTTTGGCTTTGGGAGATATTACCACTGTGGGTCCACTTTGTGTCCTCCATTCGGTGGACAACAGGTCCTCTATATTTGCCTCTGATGAAGCGCGCGAGGCCTGGAGACTATTTTCGTTAATAATTATCTGTCGTGTTTCGTTTAGTTCGTTACTTGTTATATTTTGATCAATTTCATTTTGTATTTTCGATTGCTTTTCTGGTGAGTTTGAAATCATCCCCTTCGGATTTTTGGTACCCGTCCCTGTGGTCTTACCTTTCGCCTTTTTCTTATTCTTCAGTGTTACTGGAGGCTCTGCGTCACTACTCTTGACTGTTGGCTTAGATACCACGTTTTTTATATTTGGGGATTTGCTGTGTAGGTTGCCTCGTGCTCTACTCCGTGTTATCCTATGCGTTGATTCTGGCAATCGATCCTCTGAAACGAGGGTCTGCTGTATAAATTTCTTCATAATCCTGATTTCTTCCTCCAGTTGATTTAACTTGGAGGCCAGCGTTTGACAACCGCCACAATAGTTTTCCTGGTACTTTGGCTGTAACCAATTTATAAGGCTTTTAGAGCGCCACTCCGAGCGTGCCGCGATGGTGCAGTTGGGTAGGCGTTGGTCTTGTAGGAGTGGGGTCGCCGGTTCGATCCAGCCCCGAGCTGCATTTCGCACTTCAATTTCAGCCTTCACCATTTTGCACACAGATAATATATCCACAAGAAAAAAACGTTAGATATGAATTTTCGTCCTATGTTCGAGGGAAAAGCCTGTTACGTCGTTCTCCTATTAGATAATGACTTTAAAGGCTGGATATTTTCGTCCTAATAAGTAGTATATGAATTCGGAAGAGATATCTTTATCAAGTATGTTCGAAATATGATGCATTCAACGAATAATTTTAGTAGAGTAACTCAGCCTTTGAAAAAGTTGCTTGTCTGGGTTCTCAAACAGTCGACACGAGGGTGAGCCGACTCGATGGAAGTCCGCGTTCTGTGAAATCCGTTGAAAGTTGTGAGGACGAAGTTATCGTTTAGTGGAATCCAGTTTCTGGTACCGGAAAGCTAATCGAGTGGACAGCAGGCCACAATTCTTGAAGAAAATAAATTCCTTAGAGGTCAGAAATTTGAACCTTAATTCGAAGCGCGCGCGAACTTGATACAGCGGCCCTATCTTGCGAGTCTGTAAGCTTATTTGTATTATGAAACTTTTTTTCTGTCCGTGACATTTTTTGTAACTACGACACTGTCTTCCACTATCTGGTGGGAAGGTTGCACGTTGCGCACTGCAAAATATGCAGGAACGACTCAGCAGTTCAGAGATGTTGAAGGTCCTGGATAACTTCAGATCTTCAAGAGGCTGTAATAATTTGGTTCCTTGAATGGTTGTCAGTTTTTATTGGTGCAGAGGCTGCATATAAGATGATAAACAAATTCCAATTTGTTGCTTTTTATGACGAATTTGGGCACGAGAAAAATATTCCAGACAAGCAGGAAGTAAGTACGTAGGTGCAGTTGAAACAGTATTGTCCGGAACAGTCCTAGTGAAGTGCTAACGCTGTTCAAATTGTCCAAGTTGGAGAACAAATAATTGGTGTTTCTTATGCACACGAACTTAATATCTGTCAAAAACGTGGATCTACAGGTATTTACATCCTGACATAAAAGGAAATCAAACCAATCGTGGGAATTAAGATTTATCAAGAATTTTATCGAAAGGGCTGATCGGAAATCAAAAAATAAGCTACATTTTATGAAAAACGTTTCAATAGTTTCGAATTGTAGTCTAGAAACAACAATGTCGGGGTAAGAACTCCAAGTGGACCTAAAGATTACACTGTCAAAGGTAGGCAACCTCTGCAGAAGATTAGATCAAGTTTGCTTGATCCTCGGGTAGGGAAGTGGACAAACTGATTCCCCATACCGATATCTATGGCCTGAAGTATGTCCTCAAACTTTATAGGGTTAGAAGGTGGAAACTAGCGAATTTCAGGAAGGTGGAAATCACCTGCAATCAAAAAAACTTAAAATTTAAGCCGGTCACGGCGTGAAATGCCTGTAAGAGACAAAGATCGTAATCCACATGGACATTGGGTGGGTGAAAGACACAACCATCTAGAACACAGTTCTTATTTTTTAAGGTTATTCGAAGCCAACGTCTCTCTTTAACCGCTGCAAATTATGAGCAGTCTATGGGCTGAAATGCCAGCTCTTTCTCAACATATATATAGCTTCCTCCACCACGGCTGTCCTGACAATCATTTCTGCATTCAGAATATTTTCGTCGAATTCTAGGTGCCGCCACGGTCGAATACATTTTCTAACTTGACGTAGTGTGTGGCATCTGAGCCCGATCCCTGGTGATATTTTGAAAGCGATGGTGCAGTCTCTGCAGCCTGCAACCGGTGAATTCTTCAGCAGAGAGTAAGCAACCGTCCGCGGGTGCACCCTTGCCTGGTGCAGAATCCCAGTTCTTTAAAAAGACAGAAACTGTAAACTGCTTCTTCTTCCCCGTAAAGGACTGCTCACATCCCATGGGAAGCTTTTCTCATCTGAATAACACAAAGTTAAGAACAAGACAAATATCTATATTCCCCGGGAGTTTTTTCACTGCTAGATTGATTCCCGCTGCATATTGTTTCTGATATTGACTGTAAACTGTCATTCAATACAATTTTTTATAATTTATTTATAATCAAGTAGAGAAATTTCGGAGTCGGCTACGGAAGGTGTTGCCCGTGTTTCAGTTAATATAAAAATATCTAAACGGTGGATGAAGACCAGGGTTTGAAACTGGGGCATTTTATTTTGCAAGGATCTGGCATTTAGAATGAACAGTTTAAGCGGACGAGCTGGCTATTTTTGAGGGAGGGCAGCTAAGTCATCCAGTGGTTAAAGGGTCATTGAACATACGAAGCGGGTGCTCTCACCCGGTTTTGAAAAATGGTTTGTGGCATAGAATGCGTCTGATGTGGGTAAAGGGGAGTAAAATATGGAGGTGGAAATGACGAATAGGGGAACGGAGCACTACCGATAGCTATTAGGGCTTGTCCGGGAAACCCATGGGCAGGATACCGCAAAGTATTCCTATTAAAGTGACACAGAGGATCAAACGAGGCTAGTAGTCCAGCAAGCCCTATCGTATTAGGAGACAACTGGGAAAACGGCCGTGAAAGAAATGAGTTGCGAGGTTGGGTTTCACTGCTGCAAATGGATCAGAAGCGCCATTCTTGGACGATAACGCTGGTATGTATGGTTAAGCAGCCTCTGTTTAAGGTCTGGGTGGTTGCGGAAAATTCGATGTAGTTTGGTTGGGGGTGTTTTGGGGAGCAAAAGCGATCATAAAGGGGGATTTTTCGTGGGGAAGCTCGATTTTTTTCAATTTTTGAGTAAACAAGACTTTAGTCAGACTTGTCTTTGAGCTAATGATCTGCGTTTGTTTACCAGGAGTTGCTCGTGGACTTGGTATGGGTGAGGTAATCAGAGAAGTATTGTTGCCTTGAGGTCACACAAGATCAATGAAAGTCGGCTTCCGTACAGCATTAGCTAGGGATTTATACTGCGAGGCAGTAGATGACATAGAATGTGAATTTTTGAACATAACAACAACTGTAGTGAATTTTGTGTTGCTGGTCGACAGTTTACAATTTTTCAGTTTTCTCTGCATTGTGGTGAGGTCAATGGAAACTGAGCAATGCCATTTCTGACAGATTTCTCTAATAATCTACATGTCGCTACGTGTCGCTACATGTGTTTTGCGCCGTTAAGCCTGCCGAAACCTGTTAAGCGGCAAGTTATTCCAAAGAAAGGCTGCCCTATGACTGAATATTTCTTCCTCAAGGACTTAAGCTTAAGCTACACGAATAAATTAGATCTTGAGCCTCATGCCGATAGAACAACGGCTAAAGCTGTTTAAATTTGTGGCTTTATTTCTTAAAATTTCTACCTCCAGAAATTAAATTAAGACTTTATCGTATGTTTGTACTTCCCATTGTTGAATTTTGCTGTCCTTTCTTCGGTTTAATGAACGAATCTTGCCATTTAAAAATTGAAAATGTCCAAAGACATTTCACAAAATAAATTTTGTTCCAGACTCTTTCAGCTACTTCTTCTCAACAAGATGCCAGCTAACGAAGCTAAAATTTCTTTGGGTCTGGAGACTGGAATCAGGCTTTTGTCTCCTTTTCCGAGTAAATAATTGCTCAAATCGCCCCAAGCTTTTGATTATTACCCCCGTTATTCTTTCGTATAAACCAATAAATTTAGCACTTAATATATCCCTTTCAGCATCTTCCATTTGTAAACGCTCTCTTGTCCTGGCTTCAAGTTATAGCTTTCTTTGGAATAGCTTGCCGTTTAAAATTAGGTCATTTTATAGTCTATCTGCATTCAAGTGAAAACTGCATATTTATCTTAACACTGATTCTATTAAACTTTTATAATTTTCCTTATCTTTTCTGAGAAGCTTTCTCCATGACTCGGAGAAAGGAACATCGGGAATTTGAGGGACGTTCTTGAAATTATTTTTCTCTACCTTGATTCCCCCAGGAACTATGATGTCTCCTTATGCCACCAGTCACTCAAACGATTAAGACATTCGGACGTACACAATTTAAATGCTCCCGTTTCGTTGGATACTTACCATCATCAGAATTCAATTCTGGATGCAAAGATGCTGAGTCCTCAAGTTTCCTGACGCCTTTTTGGGAGATTTTGTTTCATGTGCCTTAGTGATCAAAAACAAACCATATCAACGTTTAATTATCTCATTCTGAAATGCTACTGTAATATTAGCCTACTGTACCCCTTTAACTTATTCTCCTAAGCAGTTTTTCTCCTACCCTCTATTAGAAAATTGAGGCCTATTTAAACTCTGCCTCCATTTTCAACGAAAGGATTTTTCACTGCCTATTTTCTAGTTCACAATTTATCCCAAATCATTGCTAGCTATTTCCCTAACAGGACAAGTTTCAATTCAATTATTGCAATACAATTATTCAATATGTGTACATTTTATCTGCACATATTGTCATTATTTTATTTTGGTACTTATATTTGTTTCGACAGTGCCTTCCCGGTGATAACCAAATATATATTCTAAATTCTAATCTCCTTCCTAGACAGAATGATAGCAACTTCTGTCAAGGAAAAATGTGTGACTAATATTGGGGCATTACGACTGAGCGAGTGCAGTCACTTAGCATGTGTGACTCTGAACCCCAAGCCACAGCTTTGCACAAACATCCGTGCACCATCGATAGCAGATATTTGATTTGAACTATTACTCAGCATGAAAGTATGCTTGCATTTTATGCGTTCTTCAGTTTTCGAGCAAAGTACTCCAATTATTTCTAATGTTTAATATAATTTCTGGATAGTGTGTAGGCATTGTGCCGGACGGTATGAGCAAGATTCTAGTAAACAGTATCTCTTTGGATAAGCAAGAGGCAAGAGGATTCTTATTCGTTGCACACGTGGGGCAATCTCCACAAGTAATCGAACTATTTCTATCAAAGTCCTCTGTCCCAAATTTTTTTGAAAGACACGAAATGCTGCCAATTTTGAAGTAGTTAACTTCTTAACAATAGTCGAAGCGCAATAAAGATCTGAAGAAATAGTATCTAAAGAAAGAAGCTTTACATATTTCAATGGCCGGCACTTTTTCCAAGCTCATGTAAGTATCATTTATAATGTAATAACGAAATTAATTCAGTACACTTAAAAGTCAACTTACAAGAATTTGAGAACACAGTGCTCTCTGAAATGCTTTGAAACCTCGAGATGCCTCTATATTGTTGAGCGCCTGTTTTAAATTCCTATAGCTGCAGAATGCTTCAAATGTACCATAAAATGAGGCTTCCTTCTACAAACATAGGAACATCTAAATCTCTTCGAAAGTCCTTCCAAGTTTCACGACCCAAAGGTTAACCTCATATGAAAAAAGTCTAGTTCTGCACGACCAATTAATGCTCCATAAACTCAACTGGATTTGTGTCCTAAATTCTAGATTCGCACTATCACCTATTATATAAGCGAAATCACGGGCATCAAAACAACAAATTAGGTTCGACCTCCACGCTCCCAAACGGTCACTGACTTCGATACTGTGTACAAATTAGCCACCTTTATCATTATCGTGACTTCAGACAGTGGATTCATATGAAATTTCAAGATATCGTTCGTGGCTTTCATTGTCCGACTATTTATAGAACGGGTAACCCTAGCGCGAAGACATAAAGAGCAATAAAGAATCTGCTACCATCGAGTTTTATCCGTCAGGCAGATAACATGGAAAAGGTTTTCGATGCCTGGGTCGTCCTTCAACCCAGGGGACGCATTGGATATAATAATTCTTACAACAAAATGTTCATTCGACTCCATCCCAAACTTTTTGTATGTTAAGCCCCCAAACAATTTCCAATAAACTTTATTATTTTATATTTTGCTTCTAATGCTGCCATTACACATTTATGTATTGGTTGCGTGTTCTTACCAGCTAGCGAAGCTTTTCTCTCTGATACACCCACGCTGGCTTTGTACTGAATCTGGGGTTAGCACACAATTAGTGTCACTTCTCAATCCCAAGTGAAATTAGACTTTTTCATAAAAAGGTGCTCAAAATGGTTAAGTGATTGACCATTATAAAAGGCATTATTTCCTAAACTATATTTTTGTTTAAGTCCATCAGTAGAGAACCTGAAATCAGATGGTCTTTTGAACTAAAAAGTTTAGCTTATTGTCAGCTGCGCTTGGTTGCATTCTGTAGACCCATGTCCTATAACGATCTTCCATTTCACAACCCAAGATGTATAATCAACTGGAAAAAGACAGATCGAAACAGAAGAGATGTCAAAAAATCCCCGAATCAAATACCGTCTTTTGGTTCTTCAGGATATACATAAAGAGGCGAGCAAAATTTACTGAAGCAAACAGTCTTAGAAATCAGAACGTCATATATCAATGGCGCCATCAAAAGAAAAACTAGAAGGAAGACATAAAAAATCTGTCCGAAAAAGAACATACATTCCCAAAAATCCTCAGGAAAATGAATTGGAAATAGTAAGGATATCCTTACGATTGCATTTAAAAATTATTCACGTAGCTGGGATGTTCCACGGAACAGTTTGGTTCCTTGCCTAGTTCAAAAAAGAAACAATATGACAAGAAGCAGCCAGAAAAACCAACATCAAGTTTTCTTTCGTATGGTCATAAACACCAAAAGGTCTCTCCTTATTTATTACTGGGTTTGTATAATTATTACTACCTTTACGAGTTAATTTTCTATATTTAGCCGTTTAGGGTTATTTTGATAGATTTTTGCACGTTCTTTTTTGGTCAATCCTTCCTTTTTGAAATTATAGACTTCAGTTTAATCCAGCACTTAATTAAACTGAAGTACACAATCATGATTTTGTACTTAATTTTCTCTCAGTTTATGGCGATAGCCGTCTCTTATCAATTCGGTAATAAAAGACCCAACTATTTAGCCAATTTCAGGGCCATTTTTAAACGAGTTAAATGAGGCCAGATGGCGGTTCCCATGAAGATTACCAAATTTTAATTTCCTTTATTTCTCTTAACATGTGCAACGGCCAGGGGCATTTAAAATAAAATCCAGTTTTATTATCCCTTGTCATATGTTTTGAATGTCTTACGACTTTGTTGTCTGTGAATTGCATTTGATGCAAAACCATGAGAGGCGTGTTTTGTTGTCTTTAGGTAAATTCGAAATGTGCACTCTCAGAAACAAAGACTTAGTGCAGTCATGTGTGGGCAGTCATGTCAATAATCATCTAAATCACTGATTATTTTGAAAGTTATGGAGAACTGTTTAGTGACGAGTATGGTGATTTATTCAACCCTAAACAATATCTTGTTAATTATGTCGATGACTGCGTCGACAATGCACGTGGTCGATCATTCAATGACTACATTCTTGACCTATTTTTACTATTTCTAGATGACCGATGTTACTGGACCAGGAACGTACGACCCCCATTCCTATGAGGAGTCAGAAAATATCAGAAGGCACATACCCGACTTATACAAAATGTCCAAGCGGTCAGAGCTTTTCGTTTCGGTAATTGAAACCATCCTATTGGTTATACTTTCTAATCACCCAAAATAGACCGTGACAATGTGTTTTTTCAAATCTTAAACCCGAATCTTTTTACGAACTCATGTATTGCAATTTGCTTTTCATCCTTCTTTTCCCTTGACAGAATGCCTTTTTAAGTATGGTAAAACTGTTATGCTCGTTTGTGCATAATGTTTATTGCTTATTATCTGCCTTTTTACTTTTCGCTTTTGTCTCGTCGTCTTTAGTTTGTATAAACCTCGTTCTTGAACCGGTCTCGTATGTGATTTGTGAGAAAATATCTTATTACCTCTGCTTTGGTATGAACCATGTAAAATTCCAGAACGTGCTATTTTGAAGAATCTATCCTTTTTTATTTAAATGTATTGAGCATCTTAAAATTTATAATATGTTTGGTTATGTGAGTTCAGGCTCTTACAATTAGCAGTGCCTCAAAAGGGCAATTATGCCATTTTAAAATACTTTCTAGTGCTTCTCTTTTGTAAGTGAAGATAGTTTCATTTTTTAGCTAGATAACTGACATGTTTGTGTAATCAATAAGTTTAAAGCTGATTTATCGTTTCTCCTGGGCATTTCATTTGTGTCGTACGATATCTGCGATATAACAGAGTAGGCTTTTATAATGGAAAGCAAAACCAACTGGCGAAATAACCATGGTAATTTTCATAGTTATTGGCCGGGTGCGATGTTCAATTTTTGACATAACATTTAAACGGTTGAGGCACTAATTGTGTTTACCGATACTCTGTTTCCTAGTCATATGTTAGTCAATTGCCTTCTCGGGCAACAAAAGACTTGATATCTATGCTGACGATTTTTCTCAATACAAGGAAACACTTTTTTCGTGCATCGCATTGTACTTTTCGCTCGTCTCCCATTGATCAGAAGATCAAGTAGGATCTTTGTTGTCTGCGTCATCAAGAAACGTTTTCACGAAAAGGAATTTAACGTTATCGGACTCGCGGTCTTATCGGCCACTCTTTCCAATTAAAAAGTATGGTCAAAAACGCAAACACATTCAAGCATACTATCAGAAATCCAACAGTTTTCAAGCCTGTTTTGATTGAATTTCAGTGGAAGAACATGCTTCATGTCAGTTTCTGACTTATGATTGGTCATTGCACCTTATCATGGCAGCATGTTCATCGCAGACTGCAGTATTATACCCTTTCGGCCAATCGGACGCATTTGAAAAAGTTTGACGGGCCTTTGGTATCAGTATTTTAAACTTTGGGCTAATTATGATGGACGAGAAAAGAGCTATTACAGCGATCGGTTTGAATATTAGCTCTAGTTCATTGTTATTAACTCACTGTAAAGGTTTTACTACGAGAGAAGTTTGGTATCAATTGTTACTTCGCGCCAGCTCTTCATCATCGAACTTGCTCTACGACATTGTATTCTAAGATACCATAATTTTTATGTCCCAACTATGGGTTCCGGAGGGTTTAGTATATTTTCCTATTTACATTGGGGTCTTTTGGGCAGAAAAATTACAATACATCCCTGTGAATGATTTCTATCAGCAGTATTCACGCGTCTGTTATCGCCTGTATTGTTTTCAACTAAAAGCCTCGTAACCGTGTTCCTCAGTTGGTGTATCGATCAAGTTTCTACTTATTTTAGTTTGACTTCCAATTCTTACTTATTTTGGCATTTAAATTGGTCAATGTGTGACACACACCGTCTACTTGCGTTGTATTCTACTTCCTGTCTCCCCAACAATACTTTGTTTTTAAACTTCTAACATTCTTTGGTGTGAAGACTATTATGCAGGTGCTGTAGTCAATTTGTGCCACGTAGTTATTATATGCTCCAATTACCCTCGTTGGTGAACGCGGAGGGCTTTTTCAGGTTTTCTGCATTATCGACTGTTTCAAAGGTTTGATTGAGGTGATAGCTAGATGCGGATGACAGTTTGTCTGTTATCGAAGACTGTTGGGTAGACAATAATTGCCTGCAGCCTGCAAATTCGGCTACTAAAAGCTTTCCCGTTATTTCCGTATGCATATACTGAAACACGTGTATGAAAAATGTGTACACAAAACGGACAGCAGAGCAGTTGGGCTGAACCAGAACGGGTGGTCGAACTGGTTCACGTCACGCATTTACAAGGCCGCATTGAGTCCGCGAGACTCCGTGCGTGTACGCATAGCCTTCACGTGACCTCAGCCACTGAGGTTTGTGACCGGTTCGGGCAGTTAACCTGTGCAGCGGAGAGTCAAGCAGGATGCCAACACTGAGAAGTCAATTCTAATGGAAGGCCAGCGCATTCATTGCAAGCCGAAAATGGTAAATTTTTGTTTTAACTCAAAATGGTCATGTCGATTTTTTTCGATTTGAGGTCTTTCTGCCTAACTCTGCTTCACCTTAAACAAATTACTGCGCAAGGCATCCCTTAACCACCTCGTAATGCAGCCGCAGAATTCATCACTTGCGACTGTCGTCATATAACTACCTTGGCTCAGATATGTACCGTTTACTCTACCTAGTTACATTAACTAACAATCGGCTCAGGCGCTTATTCAGGTCGAACGGCAAACGGCAAGAACGGATCATATTTGCTACCGCGAATTGACTCCAGTTATTACGGTCACCACTCCGCTTAAACGGACTGCCGATTTTCAGCTGTCAGGGTTAAGGGAGACGAAACTGACAAGATGGCCTGCATTTGGAATGGGCAACCAGATGTCCTGCTGGTCGAAACAGTCGAGGGTTTTTGCAGGTCGGTAAACAATTTAGCACCACACGGAACTCAACAAGCAAGCCGGTGAGATTACCACGATGGTCATGAGGCGTCATCCTGGGAGACACCCTAGCAGCTAAGGCAGGAATGGACTCTGCGCAGGCGGACGCTGGGGGGAGAGGGAGGGAAGAGCATTCAAAGATGGAAGTGGTAATGGAAGGACATAGCCATCAAAGGAGCTCTTAATTAACTGCTGTACATTTTGATCTCGGATAATTGGGCCAGTTTTCTGGTCATTTCAACGCGCTTTCGCCCCATGTCGTTCGACTCATTGGAGCCCACTCTATCCTTATCACTGCCTGTCGGAGGCGCTTGAATTCGCCCCAAGTCAGTTCACAGGATGCTTCTTCTACCTTGCCCTATTTAGACTACAAATTTGGGTCCGGGCTCCTATGAGACAAAGAGCTTTGTCGAGATCCTGGCGGATAAAACCAATGCTCATCGTGGTCGCTTCCTCACCTCAGAGCGCTTTCCTTCCAAGCCAGGAGAGCGAATCTACTGGGAGTCCGCGCAGACTCTCCCACTCGACGTAAACGTCAGTTTTTTAGCTATTTATTCCGAAAATATTGCCTAAATGTGCACCCGAAAATAAAAAAGGCAGTTTCTAAGAGGACTGATGCGTTAACTTTTCTTTGACTTCCCGTTCGTCTCAGAACCAGGTTGCTCCAAACTCCTACGCGATGAATCCTCTTCACCAGAGGAGTGTCGTGCGCGGCAGAAAGAAGGCAGCTTTTCTTTCCTCGGCGCCTCGAACTCCGTGTGATAACCTGCTTGGCCCCATGGTCAGGAAGTTGATACCACTTTTAACCCCTTTTTTCGTCTCTTTTTATTGAAATCAGTCTTATGTTCGATAACTTTATGATAAATGACAGTGCAATAGTAGTAAGCACGATCAGTTAAAAGTGAAAACAATATTTTACGAGGTTATATTTTTGGAAAAATGGAAAATCGATTGAAGATAGATTGCTATGAAGCTAGGGTTCAAACATTTTTAACGCTTAGTGCATATGTTCTAACCAGTAAATATAAGGCTGTGGGGAAACTATTGGCGGATTTCAGAAACAAACAATTATTTTTGAAAATTTTTACACTGCGTATGTTGACATGTGTCAAGGTATGATCTTTAAACATGTATGCATCTCTGCCATCGATGAACAAGTTTATTTAGGCTTTGTCGATAGAAATCCATTGACTTTGATGTTAAGAAAGCTTTGAATCCAACTTCCATCAAAGTTTGTGTTCTGGAAAGCTTGTAGTCTGTGGTTGAAAGATCGGGGGAGGGGTAATATAGGGATATGGCCAAGTTTCATATATCAAGCCATTTAGTTTCCGTGGTGTCATCCAAGCAACCTAAGGCCAGACGTTGTCATAGGGCGGAATTAGGCCAAATCGATTCGAGCATGCCTTTGTTCGGTTTGCTTGCAGTAAACGTCCACCGTGGTGCTCTAATTAGCCTCGAGGTGGATGGACAACACCAATAGTAGACCCCCAGACTGTCAACATAATCTTCTGCCGATGCAACTTCGGATTCGGGAAATGTTTGGGTGCTTCCTGACGATCAAGCTATTGTCCTGATCTCTTACGGTTTTAGTAAAAAATCATACGTTTCGTCACTATTTGATCAAGAAATGGAGTATTTGCGTTTCGCAGAGAGAGAACATCAAACACGCTTTTAAGTGCGGAACTTCTGGATTTTCACTGAGCACATGTGGGACCCATTTCTAGAGCATTTATATCTTAAAATTTGCATCAGATGGTCAGACACCGTGGAAACACTGATGATATCAAGTACCTCAGTCATTTCTCTGACACTTTCATATGAGTTTTCTTCAACAATGGCTTCTAAAAGTTCATTGTTAAGAATGCATGACTGTCCCCTACCTCCTGTTATTAAGGAATTTTTGAGATCCCCTTCATACTGTCCGATCACATGTGGACCCTTTTCCACATGCTGTGTTGATATTGACGGCTGTTTGGAAAGCATTATAACCGATTGTGAAATCAGGCAAGAAAAGGGAATCTATTTATTTTTTTCTCATCTAATTTTTAAGGGCTCATAGACTTAAAAATTTTCTTCTCTGAAAGAAAATATAGGAGGACACATCAATTTTTAATTAAGTACTACTTTTTATAAAATAACAAAAATAGCAGCCACTTTGAATCTTTAAAAGTGGGCCAAAATATCGGTCAGTAGTTTTCGAACAGCCTAATACAAGTTGGCGTATGGTAACCAGAAGTCACAGTGATGTAAAAAGCTATTGCACCAGTCAGAAACCATGTAGGCCTAGATTTTTTTACCTTAAACGGCCCGAAAGCCCAAGTTAGGGAAATTTATTTTATATACGTGTTAAAATATTTGAAGCATATTTCTAGCTCAACCGTCCAGTTCTACTAGTATAGAAGAGACTGTCACAGCAAACAAATTAAATGTTGTAAGTTCCTCGGAGACGTTGATGATTACAGACTATTCAGCGCAAGTGTTGCTTAATATATTACCAATTGTAGGACTTCGACTGCAACTGTCTACCTCGCCTGGGTAGACCTTTATCGTCCTCGGACTCCTTAAGTTAATCACCCTTAAACGTTCCACTTCGGTTAAAGAGCTTGAGGTTACAGGCAAGGCAGGACTTGGAGGGTGGGTAGTTGATAATTTCAAAGGATTATATGAGAAGCGACCCAGTGCCTTGATAGCTGAGGGGAATTTAAATCCTAACTGTATTCAGAACCGAGAAAATGCTGAGCTGAAGTCAAAACGCGTGGAGACAGAGCCGAATACTGACACTTTTTAAAACCAAATTGTCTTTTGCTATGAATAACATCCCCATATTCGATAATTTAGGGGAACATGGGGAGAAGGCGTAGAAGTAAGCGCGAACTATTTTATTATAAGAAGAAGCTTTCTTTGTTTAGAAACAAAAGAACCTTGAATAGTCATTCGAACTCACGGGAAACAAGCATGAGCAGTGGAAGGTAGATCACCACAAAGAATGGACTGTTAGGTTGCCTAAGTTTAGTGAACATCTTTTTAAGAGGTAATGCAGGTTGACTGGTCCTAATTAAATGACTCGGACATGCAAAAGGCATTGCACGCCTCGGTGCATAATGCGGGTCCCGCTTTTATTTCTTTGGATGATCCGATAGCGCAAGATTATATGCGTTATAAAATTATATGTTTGCACACCTAAAAGCACGTTAAGCTTGCTCCTTTTCCAATGCCCCTGTTCCTCTTATAGCAAAGACTGACATAGAGGGTAGATTTGTTGCTCAACTATTGTTTGGTCAAATTGATCTTTACAAGTTAAGGCAGACTAAACTGCGTTCCTCTCGTTTAACATATAGTCAGTCGTAGGACTTTGATCTCAATTGCCCATCTCTCTTGGTTAGCTCCTTATTTTCACAAATCTCCTTAAAGAACTTTAGTTTGCAAATAAGGCTGGACCATTTAGTAGCATTGCCCGATCGATGCGGAAACGAGTCATACCAAGACACAGTTAGTTGAGATGATTTTAAAATTTGAGCGCATACAGGACCGATGAAATAAATGGCTGCAACGAAAATGCCCGTTTCTCCTAACTGGGCATTGAACAAAATCTCAAAACGTAGTTTGTTTTATTATCTGACCTCAGTTAGGCGACTAGAATTCGAAAATGATGTTAAAATGTAGTAAACAAGAGCGTGTTTTTTTCTTTTTCCAGCCCTTAGCCTGGAAAGTCAGACACATTATCGTTGAACAAAAACAAAAGGTGGAATATTTTAACCATGTTCCTCAATATTTCACCACCTGTTGTTGGATAAATGGAGAAAATAGAATTTTTACGGCGTGTACTGCCTTTTTTCCTGTTGCAAGACATTCCTATGGGATAACAGCCTTGAAAAATTATTTTACTTATTGAAATCCAAACTTCCAGAAATAGAAGATTATTTCACCACTTTGGGTATTTTTTTGGATTTAGAACTTCACCGGGCCAGGACGATATGTCCTTCAAGGTTCCAACTACTCTCCACACGCCCCGGCTGCAACCTATGTTTTCAATTCCAAGTCAAGTAGACACCTGTCACTCACCCAAATGGCTCATTGGGAGTAAGTGCTGGGCATTTTCCTTTGTTCTCTCTTTTCCAGGGATCCCTTTTTACCAATGCAGTTTTTTGGAAAAACGTAAGATTGGGCGTGCACTAAGATAAAAACTGTAATATTTCAGCTATTCCACCAACCACCAAGTTTTTTTGATGATTCTGAGGTGGGTGTGGATGCCCAGTTACCGGAGTCGACGGGTGGGCAGGACAGATAAACAAGTCCCTTGGCTCAATGTTTGGGATGTAAGGCTTCTAACCAACAGCTCGCGGGTTCGAGCCCGGGTCGGTGTGCCACCTAGGATTTGGTATGACTGGCTGATGACGGTTAATGACCCAGAAATGGCCGTTCCAGTCTACTTTGACGTTGTCCTTCTGCCTATACCCCCAGCAGCTGTGTGGCTGTCGGCGGGAGCTCGAGAGTTAGCTCCAAGGCACAACGGGACGACTGTGTTCCGTAACGTGATTGGTGAGCGTCCATCTGTTAAATTGAAGCACATCTAACTACGTTATAACAACCGCTTTGGCGAGTGCACTCCCAGGCGATTATTCTACCGCGACGTCGGTATGGACGCAAGCAGACAGCGTTTATAAGAACAACGCCGCAAGCGCACATTGAGAACCTCCTAAAACTGTTTTAAACTTGATCTTGAGACCTGAGTAACGCGTAAACAGGACGGAGATTCGAAGTGAACACATGGCAGAGCTGGAGCAGCTCTCTTTGAAACAAGCCCCACAGGGGGGGGGGAGCTAGGGCGAATCAAAAGGCACGAAAAACGGAAATGTCGCGGATCACCGCCCCGTCAATCTCTCCTCCCCCTTTCATCGCGCCTTCGAGACCCCGATTGGTCACGATACCGACCTCCCCCCCCCTTCCCCGCAGAATTAAGCATCAACATTACCACTAAGGCCCCCCTCGCCGTGTTCTGGTCGCAGTTAGCTCTGTTCGTGGCCACCGCAGTGCAAGCACCGCCAGAAGTTGAAACGTAGAGCCAACTCTTCCGTGGATTTTCATTAGGCGTTGACCTTGTCAGTTATCTCTGAACTCCTCACTTTACTACTGATGAAATCGTTTCTTAGGCAGATGAACATTGCTGGCAAAGACAAGGGAGAATTGTATAGCCATATCGGGCTCATTAGCCCTCATCCGCCAGTCATACCCGACCCCATGTTGTCCCCCACCCGAGACTCGAACCCGCGATCTGTTGATCAGAAGGCCAACGCTCGAACCATTGAGCCACGGGCTCGGTGTCTTGCCGGTTTAGATTGGGCTGGCAAATTTTATCTGCCTTCACCACTTCTAGCCACTGTGTGGCTGTGGGTGAGGCTCGGGAATGAGCCCCAAGACAGACAGGGGCGAGTGACTTACGTTAGCCATCGGTGAGCATTCATCAACGAAACGGTTTCTGGCGTCCCAGCCCGCACCTTCCTTGTCCCAAGTTCAGCCACCGCTTCAGCGTGCACTCTCGCCTGCTCTCTCGCCAACATACGTTACTTTATCAGCCGTCATCCAAGTTGCCGCTTGTTCCACGCATTTAGACACCGCAGGAGATTTTTCGGTCATGTGCGCGCACACACGTCCATGCTAGGGCGGTATTTGCTAAAATCGGTGGCTAAGGGCGTCCTGTTATGCCTGCATTTGTTCGTGCGCATGGAACACGACTGGCGAAGGCCCTATTCCACGCTAGCCCCTGCGTCCAGTCTCATTACCAGCCACCTGACAGGCTGTGAAATGAAAAATAAAAGAGGGAGAGAGATGGGGGGTATGAATTCAGATCCTGAGGAATTCATCCTTGCGGGAAATTGGCGCACTTCTCACTATAATAAATTTGACGTACAGGGAGTCATTGGTTGGAATGTTGCCAACTGGCGGGATAACTCTGCTCCACGTTGGAACGAAACTGAAATGGCAGTTGCCCCTTTCGAATTTGGTTTATATGCTACCTCTCACCTCTGTGGCAGCCAAACCCGTTGGTAGCATGCACTAGATGCTGACTTCAAGTCACGTCAGTCACCGCGCGCAGCGCAATTCCCAGGCGGCGTTACTCGGGCAATCCATTGGTATATGGCAGGAAGAAGAGACTTGGGTTGCTGCATTCTTGTTCCTCATTAGACACAACCAGATGCGACGTGCTTACGGCCATGACCTGGGACCGGATAGCCCGGTGCTACAGAGGGCTGAGGTAAGGCTGCAACGGCTCCTTTCTGATCTGGTCACTTGTGTGTGTGTGTGTGCGCCTCCTAAAAGGGCCACGTGATAGATGCTTTGGACCAACACGGGGACCACATCACGACACGGCATGCTTTATTCGGATTCCGCTCCCAGAACAAATGCCGAACATGGGAGGTTTGGTGGTACGCCCATGGGCGTCTCCGGCCGCGCCAGCCCCCTGCATCCTTTCCTGTCTTGACTCTGTCTTGACACCGGTGCCAGGTGGGGGAGCAGAGTGCGGTAGCTACAGCGCAAGGCTACTATCAATTAAAACCAATCCACGCGCAAGTCACCGTCCATGCACCACTTTTTTGTAGAGCATACAGTGGAAATCGTCGGACTACGACTTTCGTTTGTGCGCGCTCTAATGTCTGTCTTAACGAAACCTGCTGCAGGTGGAATTAGGGACCAGGTCGGGAGGGTGGAAGGCGTATAATGGCCGTTTAGCCTTATCAGCCACAGCGACCACGCCCACCTTCGGTCGGCTTGCCTTTGTTTTGCCATCGGAATGTGGTGATCTTGCAAAGTGAGATGAAAGCAGGTACGGCATAAGTCGGTTGCAATAAGAACAAATTCAATCGTGAGTTATGACTGCTTTCTCTGTGCAAATCTTTCAGTCCTGTCAGGATGCTAACGTTGAAACTAGCTCCTTTGTGGTCACAACAAAACTCTAACCTGTAGAAACAACTACAAAAGTAGTATGAATTTCTCACTTTGATTTTCGGTGCCCTTATAAATTCAAATATATGTCAGGTAAAAGTACACGAAAATCTGTTTTCTTGTATTTCTTTGATAACATATTAGGTCTTCTTTAAATTTAATGCTTAAAACCTTCGGTTTTAAAATACTTTTGAAATTGCCGAATAAGTTTGAACCCGACCAAACTACGTGCTGTATACTTTACGTCTAACCAAAATTCGAAAATTCTCGATGCTGTCGGCAAGAAGTCACACTGTGCTCATAACATTTTGTAATGAATATAGACCATGTTGTATACTTTCTAAGCAGTTTTAATAAATGCACGGATACGATGTTTTATGAATAGAAATTTCATGATCTTCAAAAATCTTATAATTACAAACTATTTTAAACCCAAAAGATGCCTTTCCTTCAAGTATACTTTTTGAAGAATGTCTAATTTGCCTCCAAATGAGTTGGTGAAAGAATGTTTTCGCGCATGTCTTTTATATATATATATATATATATATATATGAGAAGAAAAGAGCGATCTCAGGGACTATGCGACCGCTATGCGAACGCCTGCGAGGGCTCTAGTCTGAGCTCCAGGGCTCAACGGAACATACATGTTCCTTAAGCAGATCGGTAAGCAACACACTATCATATATATATATATATATATATTCAAACAGGAATAGGCGCACACCGATCTAGTGGCTTCCCGAAGCAAACAAGCTCCGTATGGGTGGCAAAGGTCACGAACAGGCAACCAATTACCAGGCCGAAGTCGGCCAAGTTATAATTGCAGAGAGGAGACACGACAGAGAATATGGGTAGATTGATACAGTCTGTTTCGGGCTTATTCTGCCTTCATTCAGCCAATATATATATATATATATTTCGATTAATGACTGCCTTAAAAATCAATGGGAAAATGCATGCTACGCAATTTCTTATTTGTATCAGAGTATACGTTACCGGAGTCCAGTTAGAAGCCCAATCATGAGCTGGCATCCTGACTTGACTTAAATATCTTGGGGTTAGGCTGTAGGATAAATAATATTACAACCCTACTGACGTATTGATTTCGATTCAAAAACACATTTCAGAAGTTTGCTTGACATTTTGTGCGAAAACACGTCGATTGCCTAACTCATGAAATGTGAGGATCAAATTTGAGGTGTTAGTATGGCACAAACTTTACGGTTTTATTTGTGTTCTTTGAATGGAATCGATGTGCAGATAGCTGTTTGCTACTGAGGAGTTCACTTCAGATCTGTTTATTTGAGGGAAAATGGGGCAAACTCGGACTTTTTTGCTATCCAGGAATTTTCCTACGCTATTGATAGCCCTAGCTCAAAACCTTTTTGCTTCTATGCGTTGTACTATAAACGTACATTAATATAAGCGGGAAAAGTTTCAATATATCTTTCCAGAAAACGGAAAATTTGGTAATGCTTTCAGGAGAATCAAGTAAATGAAGGTATGAGAAACTGCTTTGTTTCCAGGAAAACAATGACATATTCAGTTTAAAAAATTCAGTTTTGCAAATTTATGAAGTTTTATACCAAAAATAAGTAATTAACTGGTATTACTGTACTTTATTCAACCACACCGATAATGAGGAGCTCAAACACGCATATATATGAGATGCCGTGACGTGCCGTCAATGTCCTTCGTCACGGTGTACGCGAAAGACGTCCTGAAAATTTTTATTTACAGTTGACTATGAACGAATACGAAATCTTGGAACAGAAAAGGCAGAAAATTGAACATTTTTCGCAAAATTTTAATACATATTCGGAAACTCGGTTGTGCATTTGTAATCTTAGCACGGGGCTGAAAAGTAAGTAAATACAGCAAAACGCGCATCAATAGAAAGAATTTAATTGAGTTATTTTATTTTTGGCAGACATTGTATCCCTTATTTTCAGCGAAGTCGAAAAACTGGTCAAACGTCCGAATTATTTCCTAGACTTGATCTTCGATAAAGAACTAATTATAAGAGTTTTTAAATCGATCTTAGGCATATTAATTGCCGATTTATGTTGTTGGCGTTTATTCTTCTCGACAACGAGTTTTCGTATTTGTGTGAGTACAAATATGACCCAAACAGCCATCTGCATTAGACATAATGTACCAGAACTCATTATTTTGGTAAATGCCTTAAAGAAATATTTTATTTTTGAATGTTTTAATAATCAAATACAACAAATTCTACATTAATGTGCAATAGACAGAATACACAGAAAAACGTAAAGTATACACCGCCATTTCAGGGATGATTTGAGACTCATCGTTGTCCAACACCCAAAATACTTATAAAGAAATTTAATAAAACGAAAGTCCTGATGATATGCATAAAGTGGTATGTTAAAGATTTCACCTGACAATTCTATTTAAATTTATTAGTCAGTGTCTGACCTGCCAGCCTGTCAGCTTAGGAAGTTTTTTTATTCCTGTGAATTCCCTGCTGGTGCAATTAAACGAAAATTTGTTTTCCTTGGTCAAACGCATCTTAAATAATGTATCAACAGAAGAAGAAACCGTCAATTCTTAAGAAACTGTGTTGAAATACCTATTTGAAATTTAGGCTGTTTGGTAATGGCCATACTTTCCATTGCCCTTAATCTGGAAAACAACTTCCACGGAATATAGATTAAAAGACTATTTTTAAAATTAATTCTACTTTTGGTGTTTTATTTACTCCTTTGTCTACATGAACAAACTTTCTACACATTTAAAACTTCAGTTTTATTAGCTAACCCGCTTTTTCACGTTTTTGGAATTTGCCTCCTTACCTTAACCTGGCATGCATTGTGGGTGGTTCCTTTTCTAGTGTTTAGGTAGCCATACAGAGCATCCTTATCACGGCATGTTTGGAAACACACTTTTCTCCAATTTCTCAACTGACCCCGTTTGTCATCTGGTTGAAGTGATCGTACCATGTACTCTCTGTGGATATTTATTTTGGAAGAATGGGTATGCTTCGGCCACAAAGCCACGTTCAAGCCTCAAGGATTTTAGCTACCATTTTATTGAATTTAAAATTATTTGACTGTATCGCTTTATCCATTACTTTTATCTGCTTACGATGAGGTCCACTTCACTCTGCCTCTAATTTTATCCGTCTGTTTGTTTCTGCATTTTAGAACCCGAATTCGTCCCAGAGGTATTCCGAAGTTTCCAACCGTGAGGCGAATAGATATCATCTAATTACTTTTTACTTTTTCACAAACGGACAGCTATTGGAATATGCTTTTTAAAAGACGATATGCTTTTGGACTGCAATTCCGCAACCTTGGTGGCCAGATTGAACATAATTATTATTAAAAATTGAATGAGACATAAAACTTTCAAGATGTAGTGTCTTTCTGCCTATAAGGTACGACTGGCTGCTGGAGAGGTTCCAATGTGAGCTAAAAGGCACAACGTGACGAGTGTTTACCGTAAAGCAATCAATGGGTGCCCCTCTACCGCTTTTAATATTTCCGATTGTAACCGACAGGATAAAGACACCGTAGTCGAGCCTTGAGTATTGCAAAACCTGTGGCTGGCTGATGACGACTAGCAAGTCAGAAACGGCCCTTTCAATCTCCCTTGTCTTTGTCAGTATTCGTTTCACCATATACTTATGGACTGCCTTTGGGGGCTCTAGATAGGCCTTGCTTGAGGGACGTGCAGGGCCACTTGAATTTTGAGAAAATACTTGCAATGTAGTTTAGAAGCCCTAAGAACAAGTTAAAACACAGGTTGCGTGTTAAACGATCAAGTAATTGCCAAGCGGGCTAACACTGCCCAAATTTACCATTGTAAAGGTTTAATGCATGAAATTTGTCAACTTAATTACATTATAGGAATTCCCCTGTACTACTTTCTAAAACCCCGTGGATTTCTTTTTATTTTTAACTTGAAACATTTGAATGAACCTCCCAAATTACCTTTTTCCTCTGTCCAATGTACTCTATGATTAGGAACATTTTCGCACATTTATGCCCTGAAATATGGCGGATATTGTCTGATTAACAAATCGGTGGTGTTGTCCTGAGTGCTTTGTGGCATCTATGTCTTTTGCCTCTCACCCGTTCTTATCTTCGACCTCTCAACCTCATGGTCACCGGTTATTTTGCACAGTGGAGTGTTCTTTCAACTTTTTTTCAGCAATGCTGAATATCTTCATACGCCTTCCAAGTAAACATGATTGTTGATCTCTGCTGCAGGACATAACATCCATTTAACCGGTAACCGTTAAATAAGATATTTGCACTCGAGTGAATATTCCCAAACTATGGTTATGTTTTAACTTTATTCTATGTGCTACTGAGGGTCCGTGGTGACATTAGGATGGCCTGCATAATTTTTCTTCTGGATGCAAGTGAACTTCCGCGACTACATGGGCATACACTTGGATATTTCAAATTTCCTACCTTGAATAAATTTAGCAAATATCAAAGATGGCACCAAATGCTGGTAAAACTAGTAGAGACACCGACGATTTTCGGCGAAGCGGTGGATCTGATGACCTTATCCGTCTTATCGTGGGAAATAGCCAGCGTATGAATAGTGAGAAAAAAGTGAATCGCAAGTTCGTCTGCACTATTCGCAAGCAACATCGCACAGCAGGTTTGTGCTGTCTCCAAGACTATGCGACGTTCTCCACCAGGACAAAGCATGCGCAGAGCAGATTGTCAACCAGCTATAACAATGTCGACAATCCAAACAGCAGTACAACAGTGTGACGATAGAAAAACGTGGCAGAACCTTTTCAAAGGATTCAACTGCCATAATGTAATCCTGGTTAATGGAGTTGGTTAGGATGTGGGCGATGCACACGATAAATTCGGTCTTTTGTGAGAATAATATTAAAATAATATTCCCGTGCCTTTAAGGATTATGAGTTTCGTGGGAAGTTACAGTAGATGCGCTATCTCATGCCATGGTAACCGAAATTCGGATTACAGTAGAGCACTTAAGTAGCGCTAAAATATTAACTGTCGTGCTGCAAAATCCCAGATATGGCAGTCGCGTCGGGATGCCATCTTTTTAACGAGCTTTTTTCCGTTCACCTGAAAAACCTGGAGTAGCTGAAAATGACGACTTAAATACTGTATCTTTTTCCATTGATTTTCGATATCTTTGTCGGTGTCCCTTCTGCATACTTATTCGTTGCTACGCGACTACCTGCGGGGGTTCTAGATTGAACTGGAAAGCCCGATGCGAGGCAGTGCTCCTGTGGCCCGATCGGTGAACGACCCTCGCATGACAGTTAATACGCTTGCACAATTCTGTTTGGGCGTAATAAGACGAGACTGAAACAACAAAAAGGGTCTGTCTACCGCAAGTTTGGTCAAGCGGTCTGTTGAGACCGTGTATACGCCCAGGTCACGCTACCTTGTGAGTGTTGTGTGCCGGTCAGCGTGAACTACGCTTTTTCTTCTGAATGCAATGACCAACAGAGTACGGTGAATTACACGCCTCTGGGTTCCTGACTGCGAAAGACGAGAAGGGCATAGGCAGCAATAGAGTATTTAACGAGCAATACCTTCCTAACTAACAATCCCTGTTGCAGGTCGGAATTATCTTGCGCAATGCTGCTTTTTCTTCTGAATATTCCCTCTACTTAAGCCCAATTTCATTACCCAAACCTAAATTAAAACGGCACTTTACAGCTCGTTGTTTTCTACTGGGATTCAGTACGTTTATTGTCCTTGTTATTGCAGTTTTGATATCCATCGATAAATTGACCTACATTGATTTTCTTTGGCCTAATTTTGATCCATTGGTCGTGTAGTCACGTTGTTCGATTGCATACATGTGAGGCACGTGTTGAATTTTGTCTCGAAGTTATAAGCATTTACTAGTTTTACTGTGTTCAAGATTTTGGTCTGCTAATACTTATCAAAAAATATAATTCAAAATCTTCCTTCATTCCATCTCCGATAACGTTTTGCACTACGAAGTTCCACACTTTTTCGTCATTTCGTACAATTGAACATATTTCTAAGTCTTCACCGTTATAGGTAAACGGAAGTGTTTAGGAATAGTTAAAGCATTATGGAAAAAGAAAGCATAGAAAATTCGAGCAGCAAACTCACTCAGTAGGATTCCTAGTCGAGTAAACTCGACGGCAGAACGTTAACTGAAACACGAAGACAGCTAAGTGGGTTCGATAGAAACGATGTTTTAACCGCCAGCTAACAGCTGGTCGTATCTACTGACAAACATAATGACACACTAGTAGGCGCTGATAATGTTCATTGTTCCGAGGTGAACTTCCTACCAACTAGTATCCAAACGGGGTCTTTTGACACATAACCTTGGAGTATAATAGGAACATGTCGATTTTGACAAGGTCCCCTGTGTGTCCCCAACAAGGTGGCGGGGGGAATTTGACATGTCTGTGAATTAAATTATGGCAGTAGTAAACTTGCGCTACATCTACCGGACACTGCTCCAACGCAGCTGGGTCTGGGGTCATGACCAAGTCAAGGAGACCGGAGGCGGGCGAGAACGCAGGTGGCTGGGGTGGCCGGAGCCACCCATAGGCCTGACACCCCACTTGGCACGGATCCCACGGGGATGGAATGCCATAGAGGCCTAACTCTCAGTCCGCCGGTCGGCCGTTCCACACAAACACACACTGACCTGACTACGCGGTCTGTGTTCTCCCGTCAGTAGGCACCCTTTCAAGTCACGGCTTTTTGTGCACCGGGATATCTTCAAGCGTGCCAGATTTTTTTGTGAGAAAGATGAGCTGAGTCGTAAACCTTAATCTCTATTCCCAGACCCCAGTCAACGTCAGAGCCGGCCAGTTGACGTGTGCGAAGGATGGACGCAGTTGCTGACATACCTAATGACTTAGTCTGCGCCTGCCATTCACATTACCTCCCCTCTCAAAACGCAAGCACCAGAAATTCACACAAAGGGGTTTGAGCGGCTCACATCTCTCGTGTGATAATGCCAGGGATCTTGTTAGCTTTGGTGACTAGTTAAATTGAAACCTTGTCAGGCACCGGAAATTGAGGTGCATCCTCACAACGGACGTGTCGTCGTAAATAATTCAAAGTTCAACGTGAGATGAAGGTGGACTACTTGGTTTAAAAAAGATTCCGAAAGTATGGGATCCGCGGGTCAGCAAAGCCAGTGATGCAGATGGCAAGGGTATTTTCTAGTAGAGGATTTTGGCAACTTTGAATAATTCATTTGACCTACTTGTGAAAAACTGGGTGGCCTCGATGGGATTTCAACCCACGCCAGCAAGTGGAAGATTTTAGTACAGCCAACGCTCTAGCTCTCTGAGCTACGAGGTAATTTTCGTTATCCATCAAGGCAATTGCAACCACGAAACTGCTAAATCCTGGAAGCGTCTTATCTGTGGAGGCTACCTGAAAAAATCAGCAGGCGTCACCGTGGAATCGAGAAAGTTAATTTCTAGTTCCAGTTTATCTTTAGGTGACGTTTAGTGAGGCATGCATACAGGAACTATTCATTTATGAAGGCAGAGCGACTATCACAGCCTAATACACATGGCAGCAACGCAAAAGGTTCGATGTCTTCAGTTCGTTCACACGAATTTTCTTTTTAAGCGAATGATTTTGCACTGCCGGTGCGGCACCTTCCAATAGAACTTTACCGAATTGAGGAATTCAATTCACATCAAAAATTAAAATAAAAGGTTCATCCATAAATTGCAAACAAAGCGTTTAAAAGGTTTAATTACCCATCCGAAATTAACGAGAAAAGCTCTGTTTATATTTTCTACATGAGCATTTGATGCAGTTTTGAAGAACATAAATTTTATCAGCGTATACAAGACTTTTCATTTATGCCTTGTGAGTAATCTGCAACCTTACCTAACCTTCTTTAACATAGTTCTTAGAAACGAAGTTCAGGCTGAACTTATAAAAATAAGGACAGTCATAGGAAACTCTTACAAGGAAGCGCATTTTCATCCAGGTTGTGAAATGTGGGAAAATAAAAAAGAAGTAACTAAAAGAAAATTTGGAAAGGAAGTCATAATGCATGCACCAGGTAAATAGGTCGTCGTTGTAAGCAAAGCCGGTCCACAGGTAAACTACTCCTTACAGACTTTATTAACCAAAGTAATAGACAAGCTTAAAATGTCATTGACCAAAATCATTAAGAAGCCCAGCGCATCTTGAAAAAAGCATGCGCAATGCCGGTACGGCTTCGTCTACTGGAAGTTTACCACGTCCACGACCGAAAATGACCCAAACATCACAAGCAAAACCTGGTCCATAAATGGTAAAAGAAACATCATTATAAGGGGGATTTAAAATAAACTTGACTATTCACCCCAAAAGAACGAACAAAGCTCGAACGGGATTCAATGGAATAAGAAATTGAAAAATAATTTAGAAGTAACCATTTTGCCGTATTCACTTGGCTCTTCCAAATTCTTGTATAATTCCGTGTGAACTACAAAATGAAACTAGGACTGGATACCTGTGCTTAGGTCTCCGATCCTCATTTATTCGTCTAATCTTTCTTTTTTCTTCCGTACCTGCGTTGAAGAGTCTATGCGCCAGTATTATCACGAGAGGTAATTTACTTGTTGCCCAAAATTACTCGACAGTATTAGTGTGACTACATTCCATAAAAAAAATCCGCTTTTGTCTAAGCGTAAAGCGACTGCTTATTCATTTTGCCATGTATACATTTACGGATTTTACTGCTCATTAATTTTTTGATGTTTACTTTTTTATCCGCTGCAACAGGCATCCAAAAATAATCTCGCGTAGGGAACCAATGTGTTCCATTTCGTAATAATGAGCTATTTTAAGGCATACTTTCTGCGTTAAGACAGTTAACCGCTGATTGGAAGTCAACCAAACTTCTTCCGTTATAAATATCCAGATCAAACAAACTTAACAAATTATTGAAAGAAAATGAAGATTTGAACGGAAATCTTAATTGTGACCTATTTATTACTGCATTCCAGAGGACTTGTGAGAGAAACGAACTCCCGTAGGAGTGGAAGAAGGCGTTTTTCTCCCGATATGTGATGGAGGCTCTTGACTAGAATCGAGGTAACCCATATGCTTCGTAAAAGCGTGGAGTGGCTTACAAAATTACACTTGACGAAGCATCTGTAAGAAAGCATCATATCCAGTACGTTAATTACCAAAAACTATCTCGCTTTGCGCAATGTCTTTACTTGCACGAAGAACTAATTTTGGCGGTCAACAGCGGCTATTGGGTAGATGCAATATTTCTGTCTTAAGAAAGATTGATGCTTCTGTAGACTTCGCATACAAATTGATATTAAACGAGACTGTTTAAAGGTTTTAAATGTTTTAGACTCACAATTCTCTCTCATCGTCGCATCTGTTCGAGTAAGCCAACATATTTCTTTATCCAAGGCATGTAAACTCGCGTCCTGTGCGTAAAATAGGGTCTTCCTAACGCAGAGAGTTTGGAATGAAAGTTGGTAGTTACTTTATGCATCATTTTTACAGCGATTTGATGGCATCAGGATCCAAGTTGCCCAAAGGCCTTGATTCCTGTGTGTTTTACAAAATACCTTCGACCAGCTTCCGTACATAATTCCACTTTCCGTCATCAAAACTTAGGATATCCAACCGACCACAGTGGCTAACAAGAGATAAACAGGAAAGGAAAGCTTTGGAAAGATTTTTCCAATCCAATGAAAATGTAGCCTTGCAAACATATAAAATTCAAAGGAAGAAGGTTAAAAGCTTGATCTTCAAAAGCCGACGAGATTACGAGAGGGATTTGCTCCAGCGAGCAGTTCACAATCTCAAATTGCTCTACAGCTATTAAAGAAAGCGCACACGTTACAGGAACCCAATTCCTGTTATGAGAAACGATGACAGTTTCGAGATATCAGCAATTAAAAACAAAGCTGAACACTTTTACAGTTTTTTCACTTGGTTAGAATCAGAGAAGCTGTTTTCATTCCATTCAATAACGATATTATGGGAGCGTCAATTATAAAGGATATGCTCTTTCGAGAAGAGGCGGTTTTTGTAGAACTAAAAATTCTGAAGGTATTCAAGTCTGCTCGGCCGCGACGAGATTCCAGTAAAGCTGCTCCTCGAACTTGCTCGAGAGCTGGCCAAACCGCTTTCCTTTCTGCGCCAGAAAGCTTTCGATGTGAAAATTTTTCCTACAGACTGGAAAACAGCCCACTTTACATCGCTTCACAAAAGCGGTAGTCGTTCACTTGCTACAAACTACAGGCATGTCGGCTGACCTCCATCTGTTGGAAGATTATGGAAAGGGTTGTCAAAAAGGAATTAATGATTTATTTAGAAACCCATAACCTCTTATCCAATGCAAAATATGGCTTTCGTAGGGGAAGATCATGTGTTGAGAATTTACTTTAAACGATGCAAAGCTTGACGAAAGCACTCGATGCAAAAAACACTGTGCATGGGGCTTTCATTTATTTCCAGAGGGTCTTCGATATTGCTCCGCACCAGCGTCTCCTTTACAAGTTGAGAATGTTGTGTATTGGAGGCAAACTTCTTACATGGATCGAGCATTTTCGCATACGTTGTTCCCCAGTTGTCTGTGAAGGTGGGGGGTTTAGGGGTACTAGTTAGGGGTAGCACCAGACAGGTAGCATTTGGTGGCTCCATTTGTCTCACACAGGTTGTGAATGCTCCTGTGGCCGCCTCTAACTGGTACCCAGCTCTCACCTGTGGCTCTTCGAAGTTGGGTTCTTCATAGCGGCCACACCGCGGGAAACCATCACGACCGGTGTGCTTAACCAGGTGAGGATCGCCATGTCGTGTGTGCCTCCACACCCGGTATGTCTTACTCCCGAAATTCCCACCTCCTCCCTCTCAAAAAGTCCTACGGTGGGGGCGACAGCAACCCCGTAGGCGGCCCAGTCTAGCTTGGGTCGTTCTCCCACTATAACAAAACCGTGACCCTTAGTGGAGTTCGGCATCCGTCTGGGATGTCCGAGCAGCCCTATTTAGGGACAGCACTGCTTGCCTCCTCGCGGAGGAAGAGGCTAGAAAAGGTGCCCTAAACAAATGCTGGTTATCACGTCTTCTGCAGCCGGCCGCGGCTCGCAGATCGCAAAATACGCGGTCGTAAAACTCAAACAAACAACAATAACCCCCGTCCCAATCCCCTCGTCATACCCTCCAGGCTGCTTGGGTGAGTCCACTCACACTAGCAGCCTGGAATGTTTGTTCCCTTTCAAACAATCCTAGGGGCAACCGGCTGGAACGGAGTACGACGCTAGTCGCTCGGGAACTGGCGTACTACAAAGTGGACATTGCTGCTCTAAGCGAGACCCGATTCTCTGAGCAGGGTCAGCTGGAGGAGGTGAGTGCCGGCTACACTTTCTTCTGGAGCGGCCGGCAAAAGGCAGAGCGACGCGACGCTGGTGTTGCCTTTGCCATCCGTAACGACATCGTGGGACGTCTGCCCTGTCTGCCGCAGGGTATCAATGATCGCCTGATGAGCCTCCGCCTGCCTCTTCGGGGAGACCAGTTCGCCACCATAATCAGCGCCTTCGCTCCCCCAATGACGATCTCTGATGTGGCGAAGGACAATTCCCACGAGGACCTGCACGCCCTGCTGGCGACTGTGTCGAAGGAGGACAAGTTAATTGTCCTTGGTGACTTCAACGCCTGCGTCGGTAAGGACCACGCTGCCTGGCAGGGAGTGCTGGTTCCCCACGGTTTCGGTAGCTGTAACGACAACGGCCTGCTTCTTCTGCGCACGTGTTCGGAACACCGTCTCCTGCTGACCAACACCTTCGTCGGCCTTCCGACGCGGGAGAAGGCTGCGTGGATGCACCCTCGATCGCGGCGCTGTTATTTACTGGACTATGTTCTCGTCCGGAGGCGAGATCGACAGGACGTGCTGGTAACCAAGGTGATCCGCGATGCCGATGGTTGGACAGATCACCGCCTCGTCATCTCTCAGATGAGGCTCCGACTGCAATCCCGATGAAGGCCCAAGGTAAGAGGCAGCCAGGTAAGTTAAATACTATTTTATTAAATTTTCCTGCTCACTGTTTTGATTTCAGCAACCAAATAACCGAGAAACTGGAGGACTTGCATGCTCCAGATGATAACGCTACCGTGGAGACACGATGGTGTCATTTGCGAAATTTCATCCAGTCCACCGCCCTCGATGTCCTCGGACACGCACGCCGTCAACATCAGGACTGGTTTGACGACAATGACGCTGACATCAGCAACTTACTCGCGGAGAAGAATGGACTACACAAAGCCTACATGGACCTTCGGACTGATGCCACCAAAGCAGCCTTCTTCAGAGGCCGGCGCCTTGTACAGCAACGGCTGCGGGAGATGCAGGATGCCTAAATTGTCCGAATGGCTGAGGAAATTCAGGGGTATGCGGACTTTAATGAAATGAAAAACTTTTTCAAAGCCATAAAGGCCATCTATGGCCCCTGTATCAAGGGGACCTCACCGCTGCTCATCTCTGACGGCACAACACTGCTGACAGAGAAATCGCAAATTCTGAAGCGCTGGGCCGAGCACTTCATAAGTGTCCTTAATTGCTATTCAGCCATCTCCGATGCTGCCATTTACCAACTCCCTCAAATGGACACGAACAATGACCTGGATCTGCCATCTTCCCTACCAGAAACCATCCGGGCTTTGCAGCAGATTTCCAGCGGTAAAGCACAGGGATCCAATGCGATCCCACCGGAAGTCTACAAGCACGGTGGGCCCCGGCTGATGGCAAAACTCACAAAACTCTTCCAGGAGATGTGGCACCAAGGAAAGTTTCCTCAGGATTTCAAAGACGCGACCATCGTCCATCTCTACAAGCGGAAGGGGAACCGGCAACTCTGTGATAATCACAGAGGCATCTCGTTCCTCAACATCGCCGGGAATATCTTCGCCCGTTTCCTTCTCAATCGTCCGAATGGTCACCTAGAGCAGGGCCTGCTCCCGAAAAGCCAATCTGGCTTCTGGCGACACCGCGGAACAACCGGTATGATATTTGCTGCCTGCCAGCTACAATAGAATTTCCAGGAGTTGCGAACTCATCTATACACTACCTTCGTGGATCTGACGAAGGCCTTTGACATTGTGAATCGCGATGGAATGTGGAAAGTCATGCAGAAATTCGGCTGTCCTAAGCGATTCACGCACAAAGTGCGTTAGATTCATGAGGGGATGACGGCGCGCGTCACTGATAACGGGACGGTATCCGAAGCATTAGCAGTGACCAACGGAGTGAAGCAGGGCTGCGTATTGGCTGCCACCCTGTTCAGTCTCATGTTCTCGGCTATGCTGATGGACACCTAACATGATGAGCAGCCTGGTATCCGCATCGCCTACAGAACTGACGGGCACCTTCTCAACAGTCGGCGTATGTAGGCTCCAACGCGCGCGTCTACGACTACAGTCCATGACTTGCTCTACGCGGACGACTGCGCCTTTAACACCATGACGGAGGAGGACATGCAAAGGAGTATGGATTTCTTCGCCGCAGGCTGTGCCAATTTTGGATTAACAATCAGTACATCCAAAACTGTTGTCATGCCCCAGGCGCTACCCTGCGCGGAATACAATGCTCCCTGAATCAATGTCAATGGTGCTCAAATCAAAAAAGTGGAAACCTCCGCTTATCTAGGAAGCACGCTGTCACGCAATATGTGAATCATTGACGAGGTTGCCCAACGGATCTCCAAGGCTAGTCAGGCCTTTGGCCGACTGCAGGCCTCCGTGTGGCATCGCCACGGTATTCACCTGAACACCAAACTGAAGATGCACAAGGCCGTCGTCTTGACGACACTCATTTACGGAGCGGAGACCTGGAACGTCTACTCGAACCAAGCCAGGAAGCTGAATCACTTTACTCTCAGCTGCCTCCGCAGAGTACTGAAACTGAGCTGGCAAGACAGGATCCCGGACACGGAAGTCCTGGAGCGAACCGGAATCCTCAGCAACCAAGCCATGCTGAGGCAAATGCAACGACGATGGAGTGGCCACCTGGCAAGAATGGACGACGAGCGACTACCCAAACGAATTTTCTACGGAGATGTCGCTACGGGTTCTCGCCGGCATGGAGATCAAAAACAACGCTATAAGGACACTTTGAAGAAATCGCTGAAGTAACTGCAAATCAACTCGGTGACCTGGGAGGACCTCGCCCAGGATAGACTGGCATGGAGAAGATCCGTCAAGACTGGTTCAGCAATCTATGAGGCCAACCGGATCGCCACTACCAAGGCCAAAAGAACGGCATGAAAGTCACCAGCGCCCCGGACCAACATCGTC
Organism: Schistocephalus solidus; assembly: GCA_017591395.1. Taxonomy (NCBI): domain Eukaryota; kingdom Metazoa; phylum Platyhelminthes; class Cestoda; order Diphyllobothriidea; family Diphyllobothriidae; genus Schistocephalus; species Schistocephalus solidus. Next base: position 101,920 of record WEDG01006129.1, read on the forward strand.
GATGCCCACGCTGTCAACGCATCTTCCGCGAAAGAATCGGCCTCCTGGACATGTTCGGACGCAATGCACCAACAATCCGATTGTTAGTGGTGCACTGAAAGGTACCGTATTAGGTCCTTTGTTGTTCTTACTGTATATAAATGATATTTCATCGATAGTTAAACATTCTCAATCTTTTATTTATGCTGATGACCTCAAATGCGTGTATTCCTTCTCTAACTCTACAACCGAACGGTGCTTAGAACAAATTCATTCAGACTTAGACGCTCTTTCGGCCTGGAGCTCCACATGGCTAATGGAGTTCTCACCTTCTAAGTGTCGCTACAGGAGTTTTGGGCCTGCAAGGCTGCCGCAACCTCTTATCTTTGAAGGTTGCCCTATGACTGAATGTTCCTCCATCAAGGACTTGGGCTTAAGATACACCAATAAATTAGATCTTTTGCCTCATGCCGATAGAATAACGGCCAAAGCTGCTCAGATTTGTGGCTTTATTTCCTATAATTTCTACCTTCCTGAAATTAAATTAAGACTTTATCGTATGTTTGTACTTCCCATTCTTGAATTTTGCTGTCCTTTCTTCGGTTTATTGAACGAAGCTAACCGTTCAAAAATTGAAAATGTCCAAAGACATTTCACAAAAAAACTGATATTTCCGACTCTTTCAACTAGTTCCTACTGAACAAGATGCCAGATAATGAAGCTAAAATTTATTTGGGTCAGGAACTTGAGGCAGGCTTTCGTCTCCTTTTCCGACTAAATAATAGTTCAAATCGCCCCAAGCTTTTTTGTCATTACCCCCGTTTGTCTTCCTTATAACCTAAGAAATTCTGCACTAATTATAACTCCCCCTGCATCCTCCACGTGTAAACGCTCTCTCTTCTTTGCTTCTAGGTATAGTTTTCTTTGGAATAACTTGCCAATTGAAATTAGGTCGTTAACTAGTCTATCTGCATTCAAGCAAAGACTGCACATTTATCTTAACACTGATTCTATTAACCTTTTATTTTCCTCATCTTTTCCCAGTAGCTTTCCCCATGACTCGGGAATTTTAGTGACCCTCTTGAAACTATATTTTTGCTACCTCGAGTCGCCCATGAACTATGATGTCTCCTTATATCACCAGTCCTCCAAACGATGACGTCATTCGGACGTACACATTCGGTGATCCACAGTCTTAAATGCTACAGTTTCTTTGGATACTAACCATCATCAGAATTCATTTCTGGATCCAAAGATGCTGAGGACTTAAGTTCATTTACACATTATCGTGAGATTTTGTTTCATACGCCTAAGTGATCAAAAACGAATCACCTCGACGTTTCATTATCTCATTCTGAAATGCAACTACAGTATTACCCTACTCTACCACTTGACCATTTTTTTCCTAAGCAGTTTTTTTCTCCAACTTCTATTCAAAAATAAAGGCTTATTGAACTCTGCCTCCATTTTTATGGTAGGAGTTTCTTTTACTGCCTATTTTTTCTAGTTCACCATTAATTTCAAAACATCGCTAACTGTTGACATAGCAGGACAAGTTATGTATTTGCACATTTTATCTGCACACATTGTCATAACTTTATTTCGTTACTAATGTTTGCTTAGACAGTGCCTTTCCGGTGCTAACCAAATATAAATTCTAAATTCTAAATCCGACAATTTCAATTTCTATGTAAAATTCTGCCAACCCTCCTTCAGACTCCCCCACCCTCACTCCTGGCATCAATTCCATTACTTTCACCATCATAGAGACCACATCCCTCTACTCGTCGCCTGTTACCCCCACCACCGCAACCACCACCGCCTTCGCTTTCACATCCACCACCTCCACCATTGGCGATGGGGACTCGCTCATAAACTGTCCTCAATGCAACCGCACATTCACCAGCACATTCATAGGCCTGGTCGGTCGTTTGCTAATTTATCGAGCAGAGACTGGTGAACCAGTGCCTGGAGCACCAACACAAAGCAGAGATCGTCGCCTCCACTGTCCTCACTGTCATCGCGCATTCACTCGTCGCATGGCCCTATTCGGTCACATGCGCAGCCATGACAGCAGAATTCACCGCAATGCCGACAACGCCGATACAACATGCACATCCTCCGCTCCTGCCATTCTTAGCGCCACTGCCACCCCCACTACCATGAATGACATCCCCCCAGCCCCTACCGATAACTCTTGCCCACAATGCGCCCGCAACTTCAACTCACGCATCGGCCTGATCGGTCACCTGCGAATCCATCGCACGGAGGCTGGGAAACTAGTGCCTGGGGCTCCGACATAAAGTCGCCACGCCCGCCTTCGCTGCCCTCACTGCTCCCGCACATTAACGCACCACATGGGCCTATTAGGACACATGCGTCTCCTCGACAACCTGCGGTAAACCACCGGAGGCTAAGCCACGTCAGCGCACACCATCTACACTAATACATAGACAACACCCTCACAATCGTCATAATGCACCTGATAAAATTACTGTTTCCTAGAAACCGTGGCTTGGAAGACTGCCAATCTGACGCTCACACCAGACCACGCCTTCGGCCCAGTGTATGTGCTGTGTGTGTCGAGTGACTGTCCAGTGGACTGGGATTCAGACGGCGATTGCTTCTCCATATTCATTGAGTTAGGGAATCCTGGTGTGTGCGTTATGGGGGCTAGGTCGTGCTGTGGCGCGCGAAGACGGGTACGCCGACGCGTCAGCCAATGCGCCCACTCCCACATCAGACAACTGACTGGTTCGGATGGTGGTCTGATTGTGGGGGTTGGGGAGAGAGTGAGGTCGACAGCTCAGCGCATTTTCCTCACTATAAAAAATCTGACGCGCTTGAAGCTATCATGTTGCGCTAAAAGCCGTGGCTTGGAAGGTTGCTAAATGACTGGATAACTCGGACCGCGTGGTCAGATCAATGTGTTTTTTGTGGAGTGGCAGACGGGCGGACTGAGTGTCAGGTTGCAATGGCTCCTTCTTAATTTGGCCTTTATGGCACTCCCACTCCGTGGGATCCGAGTAAGTTGTGGTGGCAAGCCCAGGGCGGCTCCGGCCGCACCAACCACCTGCGCCTTCTCCCATCTCTGGTCATCTTGAGTCTTTCTTGGCACCGGGCTCAGGTGGGGGAGGAGGAGAGGGTTCGGTAGCTGCAGCGCAAGGCTACTATCACTTAAAACTAATTCATGCGCAAGTCACCATCCCTGCACCACCTTGTGTGGAGCATACGGTGAACCTCGTCGAAATTGACGGTCTAACTATCGTGTAGGTGGAGATCGATCAAGGTGCACAGTCATCGAGATTGGTGTCCCACAAGGATCAGTGCTCGGACTGATCCTATTTCTCTTGTTCATTAGTGATGGTGTACAGGAATTGGACTGTAACTTTGCTATGTTTGCGGAAGATATAAAAATAGGGAAAAATAATATGCAATACTGCTGATAGAGAGTATTTCCAAGACAATTTTCATCAATTGGACGAGTGTTCCAGTAGATGGCTCTTGTCCTTCAACTCAAACAAATGCAGTCTGCGGCGTCTGTGAAATGAAAATTCAGTATAATTCAGTATATATAAGGGAGATAGGCAGAGCCTTTGAAAACCCTATTTACAAATAGACGCTAGCAAAATAAGCAAATGTTACATGGCGATAGTCGTTTTAGTATATTGATCATTGCTGTCGACTAAATATGTGTCCATCAAGTAAAATGTATCAAGTCTTCTTTTAAACATTTCAACTCTCTCAGCCTGAGCAACCGAAGCTGGCAAATAGTTCCATTCTTCAATCACCCGTTGGGAAAAGAAGTTGCCCCGTACTTCAAGTTTGGCGTGTTTTCTTTTCAGTTTGTATTGTGACCTCGGAGACTTGTCATGTTTGCCAATTCAAAAAGTTGCCATCTGAAGAGCACAATCAACTCCCCTGACCAGTTTGAAGACAAAAATCAGGTTGTTGATTTGCGACCCTTCTATTTGAACGGTATGCCACTCCGAAAAGCAGAAAAGCAGACGGCGGCTGAATCCACCAATTCAATGCTGAACGCTATCAAATGGACATTAAAAGTCTTCGATGAAAACTGCTTTCCTAAATTCTTTGGTACGATTTTAAGGTCACGTCTTGTATATGCGATCCAAGCCTGGTGACCAATGACCCAGCAGGATGAAAACCTGCTCGAAAGGGTGCAGTGGTGAACCGCGCATTAAGTATGAGCTCAAGGTTAACTGCCATATAAGATCCGCCTTAATAATCTAAAGCTCTATCCGCTGAGTTATAGGCAGTTGCGTGGAGACCTGATAGAAACCTTCCTTATTCTGGCAATGAAAGCGAGCTCTGTGAACTATTTGAAAAAGTTGCAGACACTCAGTTTGATGTCAAAATAATCATAGGCGATTTTAATCTGCCAGACATTGACTGGCAGGCCAATTCCTCTCCGCCTAAACATCAGAAATTGGTCGATACTATTAACTTTTCAAACATGTCCCAACTGGTCAGATCTGTTACTAGAAATGACAACATTTAAGATTTAATTTTTACAAACGATGTCCACCCTCTCTTTATGAATTTTCATCATGATCTATTTACAAGTGATCACGCAATAATTCACTGTTGCCTTCCAGTTCCCCTTTTTACGAAGCCTGAGGTTAAATGCAATAACCTCGACTTTGCTAACATAAACCATGAAACAGGAAATAATTTCGTAAGCACTCTAGATTGGCATAGCATATTCTCAATCAACGATCTAAACTTTTTCCGTGAGCTATTGCAGAGCCTCGCAGAAAAAATCCAGGCTTTTATCCCGTTTAAGATTTTTAATTCACATACAGCTTCTTCTACTGTTCCGCATTTTTCTCCAGAACAGACTTAAAAAAATTACGAAAGCAACTTAAAGATTCATCTAAAAGCTCTTTGTCAGTTCATTTAAGGATTGCACAAATATTTGAATTAGCATCGAGAATAAGGCTCGCGCGAGATAAGCGTAGGGAGTCTCGGGCACTAAGTGATGCCAATTCATCCAAATCTGTTGCTCAAATCTTTCATGTTCGGTCATCGGCTAAGCGTCTGAATGTAACTCCGCCCTTACTCGACTGTAACAGAAAATTTGTTACAGATGATTTGGGCAAAGCAGAATTGTTAAACTCGTTTTTTGCCAACCACTTTACGACTGAAACTAGCCCCACTCCCACAATTCCTCTGCTTTCAAATTCGCTTCTAACAACTATTAATTTCTCGCCTTCATGTATTCAAAAAGAAATAGCTCACTTAAAAAATTCACATTCAGTTGAAACTGATAACATTCCAAACTCACTTATTAAACAGTTAAGGGATTTTCCACCTTGACTCGAAGCCGGTCTCTGCTTCCTGTTTCGCGTTAACTCTAGCCCAAATCTCCCACGAATTAACGCTCTCACTCCGTTAAATCGACCCTTTGCCACTCGATATTCCTCCATGATCATTTCACCACCCCTTAGCTCCACAACTAACCGGTCTCAGTTTTTTGCCTCCAAATATGCTTTCATATGGAATAATCTACCACTGCAAATTAGGTTGTCGTCTACATTAGCTCTTTTCAAAACCAAATTACGCAAGCATTTAACTTCGGAAGATATAAAGTCCTTATCGTCTGTTTCCTTCCCAAACTCGCAACTTTTGGATTTTGAAAAGGGTCCTCCTGGTATTTGAGGCAGCTCCCTGGATATTATATTGGTCTCTTATTATATTTCCATCATCCTCTGCAGAGTCAATCTTTGCATTTACTTTTTCTTCCCCTCCTTTTAAACTAGCATTGCCAACTCTTGACAACCTTCATACTTACCTCCGAATTTGCAACCCTGACGATAGTCTCCAGGTTCTGTTGATGATCGAGGTGGGTTCTGATGGTTTCGCCTCTTTGGTGATGGACTATACAGTCAGCGAGGTCGCATCTCGATAATGATCTCGTGACATCTACTGTCCCGTCTTCGTTTCGACCATGTTGTCTACGATGAGTTCGTCCGCTCTCACCTCCACTGGTGTTTATAATCAGTAGCTCTGACTGCTATATTATATTATCTCTCACCCGACAAGGAGCGTCCCGAACCCTCATACGTATTCAGCAACATCATAATACTATCCCATTGCATTTAGCTATTAATTTTTCAGTGAAGCAGTTTTTTTCTCCTATTTTTTTTAAATTTGCGGCTTGCCGAACTCCGCCTCCGATTTAACCCTAGGAGTTTTTTTACTGCTTCTTTTCCAGTTCAACGTATATGCCAAAGATTGCTGACTTTTGTTTTAAAAATGGCAAATCTTTTTGAATCGGATATGATTACCATACTACTCATTTCTGCTGTTCATATGGATGCTCACATAGTGCAGCAATTATCCACTTTGTATTTTTTAAACCACGGTACTAAGTTTGTAATGATGGGGCTCTCTGGGCCTTAAATATACAATTTATTTATTTATTTATTTTTCTCAGTATTTCTCGAAAATGGTTTCTTCCCCGATTATTGGAAAACTTCTATTATAATACCAGTTTTTAAATCTGGTTCCCGCTCGGACATTCATAACTATCGCGGTGTTCATAAAACGCCCTCTCTTGCTAAACTCTTCGAAAAACTAATTGCAAAACAAATCACGGATTTTTGCATAAGCAATAAAATTATCAACTTTTCCCGACACGGCTTCTTACCGGACCGTTCTTGTGAAACCTGCCACATGTCTTTCTAAATCTACTAACCTCTCTTCGTAATGATCATCTATCTGTAGTAGTTATCTATTTTGATCTTAGTAAGGCATTCGATAAGGTGCCTCATAAACGACTTCTAGCTAAACTAGAAGCTTTAGGATTTCGTAGTCCCCTTACTGACTTTATTACATCATACCTAAATGATCGAAAACAAAAAGTTTTAGTAGGGTCCTCATACTCAAGTGCTACCACGATTGTTAGTAGTGTCCTTCAAGGTACCGTATTAGGTCCTTTGTTGTTCTTACTGTATATAAATGATACTTTATCGATAGTTAAACATTCTCAATCTTTTATTTATGCTGATGATCTCAAATGCGTGTATTCCTTCTCTAACTCTACAACCGAACGGTGCCTAGAACAAATTCATTCAGACTTAGACGCTCTTTTCGGCCTGGAGCTCCACATGGCTAATGGAGTTCTCACCTACTAAGTGTCGCTACATGAGTTTTGGGCCTGTACGAGGCTGCCGCAACCTCTTATCTTTGAAGGTTGCCATATGATTGAATGTTCCTCCATCAAGGACACCAATAAATTAGATCTTTCGCCTCATGCCGATAGAATTACGGCCAAAGCTGCTCAGATTTGCGGCTTTATTTCTTATAATTTCTACCTTCTTGAAATTAAATTAAGACTTTATCGTATGTTTGTACTTCCCATTCTTGAATTTTGCTGTCCTTTCTTCGGTTTGATGAACGAATCTAGCCGTTCAAAAATTGAAAATGTCCAAAGACATTTCACAAAAAAACTCCTATTTCCGACTCTTTCAACTACTTCCTACTGAACAAGATGCCAGCTAACGAAGCTAAAATTTCTTTGGGTCAGGAGACTTGAAGCAGGCTTTTGTCTCCTTTTTCGACTTAATAATAGTTCAACTCTCCCCAAAGCTTTCTGTCATTACCCCCGTTAGTCTTCCTTATAACCTAAGAAATTCTGCACTAATTATAACTCCCCTGCATCCTCCACGTGTAAACGCTCTCTCTTCTTTGCTTCTAGGTATAGTTTTCTTTGGAATAACTTGCCAATTGATATAAGGTAGTTAACTAGTCTATCTGCATTCAAGCGAAGACTGCACATTTATCTTAACACTGATTCTATTAACCTTTTATTTTCCTCATCTTTTCCCAGTAGCTTTCCCCATGACTCGGAGAAAGGACCATCGGGAATTTGAGTAACCCTCTTGAAACTATATTTACGCTACCTCGAGATGCCCATGAACTATAATGTCTCCTTATATCACCCATCCTCCAAACGATGACGTCATTCGGACGTACAAATTCGGTGGACCACAGTCTTAAATGCTGCGGTTTCTTTGGATACTAACCATCATCAGAATTCAATTCTGGATCCTATGATGCTGAGGACTTAAGTTCATTGACGCATTTTCGTGAGATTCTGTTTCATACGCCTAAGTGATCAAGAAAGAATCACCTCGACGTTTTATTATCTCATTCTGAAATGCTACTGCAGTATTACCCTATTCTACCACCTGACAATTTTTCCTAAGCAGTTTTTTTCTCCTACCTTCTATTCGAAAATGAAGGCCTATTGAACTCTGCCTCCATTTTTCATGGTAGGAGTTTTTTTCACTGCCTATTTTTTCAGTTCACCATTAATTTTTAAAACATTGCTAACTGTTGACATAGCAGGACAAGTTATGAATTTGTACATTTTTTTTGCACACATTGTCATAACTTTATTTCGTTACTAATGTTTGCTTAGACAGTACCTTCCCGGTGCTAACCAAATATACATTCTAAAATTCTAAAATTCTAGAATGCGCAGTCCTGTGTGATGAAGTTTTCCAGCTTGCCACTACGACTTATCTCCGAGTTCATCAATTCAAACTACGTGTGCCCCAAGGAAGATTGGATGTGAGGATGTATTTTTTCTCCAACCGTTTCGTGAAACCGCTGAATAACCTGCCTGAGGCAATTGTGATGTCCCAGTCTGTGGAGGCATTCAAACATTGGTTTGACATACATATGTTGCAGCAGCACGAATACTCTGTGACAACTTAAACTTAACAATATCAATAGTACTACTTAAATCTGCCTGCATTCAGTTAACTGGAATTTTCTTTACTTTGCTTCTATTTCCTGCGATTTTTATGTAACGAATAGGGAGTTTGAAGGCATAAGCCTATTTACCTCAAAAACACTGAACTGAACTGAGCAGGTGAGAAGTAAAATGTCTACACTTGCTTTTAGGACATTTCCTGTGAATTTTCTGTATAAAATTTTCAGCCTCATGGTTCCCTAATTTTACTGAAAACACCTTTAGTCACGTTAAGTCACTTTATTGAGGGAAGTAGGCTTTCGCCCTTGAGCTCCCTATTCACATGTAACAATGTCAATAGTACAAACTTTTACAGTGATATATCTGACAAATGAAAATGTAGGGTCATCGATATGTGTGGGCCAGGCGCAACCTGCCACTGTTTACACAATCTTCATTATATTGACAATAGTTTCTCAGAAAATGAGTATCTAGTTTGAATTTAAATGTGTCAACAGTTTCTGAAAGGACCATCTCGTCAGGGAGTCCGTTCCATGCTCCAACGACCCTCTGCGAAAAGGCGTTCCGACGGACTTCCGTGTGGATAAACTTCCTCTGCAGTTTAAAGGGATGACCCCGCAGATGTTCCGTCCCAGCCAATTCGAAGAAGTCAGCAAATTCTAGGGCACAATCGCGGCCTCTGACAATCCGGTAGGTTTGGATGAGGTCACCGCGTAGTTACCTGTAATTTAGAGGAAACAAATCAAGTTCAACCGGTCTGGCTTCGTAAGGCAGATGACTAAGATTCTTGACCATCTTCGTAGCCCTCGCCTGCACTCGTTCCAGCTGTAGATAATCCTTCTTAAACCACGGACGCCAGGCCTGGATGGCATATTCCAAGTGAGATCGAACAAATACCCCATAGGTTTTTCGGAAGAGTTCCTTATCAATCTGCACAAATCCACGTCTGAGCGCAAATAAGACCTGTGTAGCGCGTTTAGCTGCCTTTAAACACTGTGAAGATGGTTTAAGTGAGGAGTTTATTAGAACACCGAGGTCCTTCTGTTCCTCAAAAATTGAAAGAGGCTGCCCATTGAGAATGTATTGGTAGGAATCATCCTCCTCACTGGTCCTTCTTGTATGCAGTCTTAGGACCACACACTTCCCAACGTTAAAATTTAAGAGCCAACGAGCAGACCAGCTGCTAAGACGGTTGAGATCCTCTTGAAGTGCGTGCCTATCGAAATCAGATCTGATGACCCTCCACAATTTAACGTCATCTGCAAACATGATGGCGCTGAAATCCAGGTCGTCGACACAGTCGTTGATGTACACTAAGAAGAGTAACGGCCCTAATACCGAGCCTTGGGGGACACCACTTAGAACCGGAGTAGGTGTTGACTTCGAGGTATCGACGCACACAGTTTGCAATCTACCTGTAAGAAAGTCTGCGATCCATGTCGGCAGCATTCCTCTTATGCCAATTTCAGATAATTTGTAGATGAGACGTTTGTGTGGGACACTGTCAAACGCCTTCTTGAAATCAGTGTATATGACGTCAACCCTACCGTTTTCGTCCAGTGCACGAGTCCACTGCTCTGTGGAGAGTAATAAACTAGAAAGACAGGAGCGATTCTGTCTGAAGCCATGCTGGAGATCTGAGAGTAATTGGTTTTCCTCAAGGAACTTCATGGTTGCCTTCTTGATTATTGATTCCATTATTTTACAGCAAATGGAGGTTAGGCTGACAGGCCGATAATTGTTGACATTAGATCGAGCACCACTCTTGTATATGGGGTATATATTTGCTGCCTTCCATTCGGATGGCAGTTTCCCTGATTCAAATGACGAATTAAATATATGCGCTAGTGGTTTGGACAGTTCGCTGGCCAGTTCTTTCAAGAACTTGGCCGGTATATCGTTTGGACCAGATGACGTCGCTTCTTGCAGATTTCGCAGTTCTAGTTCCACAAGAGGTTCCTGGATGATTATGTATTCAAGCACTGGACCGGCGTCTAAAACAGCACTGTTGACGTGGTGAAGCTGACGTTCCGGTTCTCTAGTGAAAACCGAGGCAAAAAACCGACCTAAGTACTCGGCTTTGTCGCAATTTTCAACGACTTCAACACCATTCCCATCCATGAGTACTGCTACTGGGTCCTTGTTTTTTTAGTCGGCTATTGATATAATGGAATAATTTTTTTGGTTTATATTCAGCCTGTTGAATAATTCTTGATTCATAGTTCTTCCTTGCCTGACGGATCATTCTTTTTACAGCGTTTCTTTGATGACGAAATTCTTTGAGATGCTCTGCTGACCCTGTTTGCCTGAATACCTTCCATTTTTTATTCTTCTTCTTCAGCTGCCTGTTAAGTTCTCTTGTTAACCAGGCGGGGCCGACTATTCTTTTTGCACCTTCACTGGACAAAAAGCGTTCAATCAGATCGAGTGAGACTGTCTTAAATGATCGCCAGTCATCCTCTGGATTCCCTTTAAGCAAACAATCCCATCTCATAGACATCAGTTCTTTTCTCAGCCTTCCATATATTTCGCTTGTATTCCGTTCCATTCTGGCGCTGAGAATAAAGTGAGTAATCCCACATCAGCGTACTATGGTCACTCTTACCGAGGGGTGCAATAGAATACACTTCATCAATGCTAGAGAAGTCCTTCGTAAATACAAGGTCCAGGCAATTTGCTCTCTGGTTCTCTCTAAATCTCGTTGGAATGTTAACCTTCTGTACCAGAGGTTACTCGAGAGTGAGATCCATTAGCTTGTGGCCGAAGGAAGTTGGTACACCATCAACTGTCAGATTAACCCAATCTACTATAGGTGCATTGAAATCTCCAGCAATAAGCACCTCCTGGTGACTTGCTACTTTCTTGAGCAAATGGAGGAGGGACTCATCAGCTGCACTTGGAATGTTCGGTGGTCTGTAGATCGTCAAGAATTGTAGGTTATGTGAACACTCCTTTTTAATCTTTATTCAGAGAAATTCATATTCAGGGAAGATGGAGTGTGCTCGTTCGACTGCCGAGATTCCTGTCCTGACATATACGGCCACTCCTCCTCCTTTTCTATTTTCTCGGTCTTTTCGAAAAAGTTGGTATCCGTCAATCGAAACCTCGCTATCCGCGATTTCGGCTTTGAGCCCCGTTTCCGTAATGGCAACGATATCGGGGGTTCGGTCTGATACTAATGCTTTGAGGTCATCTACTTTCGATAGGAGACTCTGAGCATTGGTATACAAACATCTCAATTTAGACTGGGTAACTCCTCCATAAAGACTTCTGCGCATTTTGCGCGATTGAATACTAGAGTCTGTCATTGTTTTCCGAGATGAACTGTTGTCCATCCCGCCGACGCTGTGTTCTGATGAGTGGTCGTCATCCGAGTTCTAAAGCGCCTTCTTTGTATTATTCAAGCTCTGTACAGTTGGGTTCATCGTATTTAGTGTCCTCCGTCTCGGCGAGAATCCACCTTGATTATGTATGGGGTCTGCCATAAGAAAGACCTCATATCACTTTTTATTTCCCCGTCCTTTATTTGGAGCCATTTTTCCCCCTGCTTGGTCCTCTCTTCAGTTCTGCTCTCAGCATCCTCATTTTTGTACCTTTCCTTGGGTTCGTAATCCGGCTGAAAAAAAACACATCCCTGTGTGAGCTACGGAGAGCCGTTCTCCGTTCTAGGAGGTGTGAAGCCTGAACATCATTTTCAAGAATGATTTTAAGAGGCCTTGGTGATGATAGTTCATGTGAAACATCCGCTTTTCCTAAACGGAATGCTTTGTGCACTGTTACGCATTCGCCATCTCAAAGAATCGAATATGAGTATTCTCGGAAAAGACTGAGGTCATGTTCTACCCTTTCCTTTGCAATCAGAGAAGTGGACTCGGGAACCCCTTTAATAACGAGATTTCGTTTTTGGTCGAAATGTATGTTTGGTGACTTTGAGTTTAGATTTGTTGATAGAGCATCAGTATTAGGAAGAATTCTACTCTCATGTACAACTGTTTTAAGAGTAATTTGCGTACTTAACAGTTGACTTGATGTGTTCACGTCTTATAAGAGAAGACAACAACACAGTTTGTGAAAGGTTATTGGCGAGTTCATTCAGAGGTCGGTGTCAAACCCCGTTGCAACCTGGAAAATTTGGTTATTTCAATGCCGTTCATTCGTTTTGGTCTTCCATAGTTGTTTGACTTTCTTTCTTTTTTAGACTAACTGAAAAAAGATTGAAATTTATGCCATTTTCTAGTTGTTACCAGCAATTTCTATTTTTTTCATGGACGGACGCTCACTGATCGCCTGCGAGAAGGAAAAGTCACGTTCTGTCTTGGGTCTCCTCTTGAGCCCATCTTGTACGTGTAGAGCGGCTGCTTTTATAGACAGAAGAAGATAAATAAATAAATTCTAAATAACCAGCAAAGAAAAGGGAGACGGGAATGGCCATTCCTGGTTAATGTCAGTGCCTTCGGTACGCTTTATTAGCTTTCAGTATTTTCCGCATCTTTCCGTTTTCAACAAATTTTTTTTCGGTAGCTCTCTAGTCAGCCACGCAGGTTTCTTTTTCTGCCTTCCTTCAGCCGAACGGGACATAAAGCTGATGTCATCGATACTGCCGGAAGTTTTTTGCGAAAACCAAATCCAAGCATTTAGTCAAGTGCCTTAATTGTGTCCTTCCTTTGGAGCCTGAAACACGGATGTGTTGGATTAAGACATTCCAATCCTTTTGGGTAAAAAGTGATTTCTCATGATTTTGCCAAACCGGTTATTCGATAACGCATTTTCATAAAATATTCATGTACTTACCGAACTATAATTTCCATTTCCCCGTGGCATCTTCAAGTGAAAAGAAACGTTTGCACCGTTTGCCTTCTTCGGGCGATACAAATATCGTTTTGATGGTGTGCACAATTTGCTTCTATAATATCTCATGGATTTTAGGGGTAGTAGTTAGGGGTAGCACCACACAGATAGCATTTGGTCGCTCCATTTGTCTCGTACCGGTGGTGAATGCTCCTGTGGCCGCCTCCAAATGGTACCAACTCTCACCTGTGGCTCCTCGAAGTTGGGTTCTTCCCAGCGGCCACACCCCGGGCAACCGTCACGACCGGCGGGCTAAACCAGGTGAGGGTCTCCGGTGTTGTGTGTGCCTCCACACCCGGTATGTCTGACTCCCGAACATCCCACCTACCCCCTCTCAAAAAGTCCTACGGTTGGGGCGACAGCAATCCCGTAGGTGGCCCAGTCTAGCTTGGGTCGTTCTCCCACTATAACAAAACCGTGACCCTTAGTGGAGTTTGGCAGCCGTCTGGGATGTCCGAGCAGCCCTGTTTAGGGACAGCACTGCTTGCCTCCTCGCAGAGGAAGGGGCTAGAAAAGGTGCCCTAAACAAGTGCTGGGTATCACGTCTTCTGTAGCTGGCCGCGGCTCTCAGATCGCAAAATACGCGGTCGTAAAACTCAAACAAACAACAATACCACCCGTCCCAATCCCCCTCGTCATACCCTCCAGGCTGCTTGGGTGAGTCCACTCACACTAGCAGCCTAGAATGTCCGTTCCCTTTTAGACAATCCTAGGAGCAACCGGCCGGAACGAAGGACGGCGCTTGCCGCTCGTGAACTGGTGTGCTACAAGGTGGATATTGCTGCTCATCAGAGAAACCCGATTCTCTGAGCAGGGTCAGCTGGAGGAGGTGGGTGCCGGCTACACTTTCTTCTGGAGCGGCCGGTCAAAGGGAGAGCGACGCGACGCTGGTGTTGCCTTTACCATCCGGAACGACATTGTTGGACGTTTGCCCTGTCTGCCGCAGGGTATCAATGATGAGCCTCCACCTGTTTCTTCGGGGAGACCAGTTCGCCACCATCATAAGCGCCTACGCTTCCCCAATGACGAGCTCTGATGCGGCGAAGGACAAATTCTACGAGGACCTGCACGCCTTGCTGGCGACTGTGCAGAAAGACGACAAGTCAATTGTCCCTGGTGACTTCAATGTCCGCGTCGGGACGGACCACGCTGCCTGGCAGGCAGTGCTGGGTCCCCACGGTTTCAGTAGCTGTAACGATAACGGCCTCCTTCATCTGCGCACGTGTGCGGAACACCGTCTTCTGCTGACCAACACCTTCTTCCGCCTTCCGACGCGGGAGAAGGCCACGTGGATGCACCCTCGGTCACGGCACTGGCATCTGCTGGACTGTGTTCTCGTCCGGAGACGAGATCGACAGGACGTGCTGGTAACCAAGGCGATCCGCGATGCAGATGGTTGGACAGATCACCGCCTCGTCATCTCCCAGATGAGGCTTCGACTGCAATCCCGACGAAGGCCCCAAGGTAAGAGGCTGCCATGTAAGTTAAATACTCTTTTATTAAATTTTCCTGCTCACTGTTTTGATTTCAGCAACCAAATAACCGAGAAACTGGAGGACTTGCATGCTCCAGATGATAACGCTACCGTGGAGACACGATGGTGTCAACTGCAAAATGTCATCCAGTCCACCGCCCTCGATGTCCTCGGACGCGCACGCCGTCGACATCAGGACTGGTTTGATGACAATGACGCCGATATCAGCAACTTACTCGCGGAGAAGAATGGACTACATAAAGCCTACATGGACCTTCGGTCTGACGCCACCAAAGCAGCCTTTTTCAGATGCCGGCGCCTTGTACAACAACGGCTGTGGTAGATGCAGGATGCCTGGATGATCCGAAATGCTGAGGAAATCCAGGGGTATGCGGACTGCAATGAAATGAAAAACCTCTTCAAAGCCATCAAGGCCATCTACGGTCCGTTTATCAAGGAGACCGCACCGCTGCTTAGCTTGGACGGCACAACACTGATGACAGAGAAATCGCAAATTCTGAAGCGCAGAGCCGAGCACTTCAGAAGTGTCCTTAATTGCTCATCAGCCATCTCCGATGCTTCCATTGACCGGCTCCCTCAAGTGGACATGAACAATGACCTGGATCTGCTGCCTTCCCTTCCAGAAACCATCCGGGGCTTGCAGCAGATTTCCAGCGGTAAAGCACAGAGATCCGACGCAATCCCACCGGAAGTCTACAAGCACGGTGGGCCTTGGCTGATGGCAAAACTCACAACACTCTTCCAGGAGATGTCGCACCAAGGACAATTTCCTCAGGATTTCAAAGATGCGACCATCGTCCATCTCTACCAACGGAAGGGGAACCGGCAACTTTGAGATAATCACAAAGGCATCTCATTGCTCAACATCGCCGGGAAGATCTTCGCCCGTATCCTTCACAGTCGTCTTTACGGTCACCTAGAGCAGGGCCTGCTCCCGGAAAGCCAATGTGGCTTCCGCCGACACCGCGGAACAACCGATATGATCTTTGCCGCCCGCCAGCTACAACAGAAGTGTCAGGAGATGCGAACTCACCTATACACTACCTTCGTGGATCTAACGAAAGCCTTTGACACGGTGAATCGTGATGGACTGTGGAATGTCATGCAGAAATTTGGTGGTCCTGAGCGGTTCACGCACATGCTGCTTCAGCTTCATGACAGGATGACGGCGCGCGTCACTGACAACAGGACGGTATCTGAATCATTCGCAGTGACCTACGGAGTGAAGCAGGGCTGCGTATTGGCTGCCATCATGTTCAGTCTCATGTTGTCGGCTATGCTGATGGCTCCTACCGTGATGAGCAGCCTGGTATCCGCATCGCCTATAGAACTGACGGGCACCTTCTCAACAGTCGGCCTATGCAGGCTCCAACGCGCGTGTCTACGACAACAGTACATGACTTGCTCTTCGCGGACGACTGCGTCCTTAACTCCATGACGGAGGAGGACATGCAAAGGAGCATGGACCTCTTCGCCGAAGGCTGCGCCGATTATGGATTAACAATCAGTACAGCCAAAACTGTTGTCATCCACCAGCCGCCACCCAGCGCAGAATACAATGCTCCTCGAATCAATGTCAACGGTGCTCAACTAAAAAACGTGGAAACCTTCGCTTATCTAGGAAGCCCGATGTCGCGCAACACGAGAATCGATGACTATTTGCCCAACTGATCTCCAAAGCTAGTCAGGCCTTCGGCCGGCTGCAGGCCTCAGTGTGAAATTACCACGGTATTAACCTGAACAACAAACTGAAGATGTACAAGGCCATCGTCTTGACGACACTCCTTTGCGGAGCGGAAACCTGGACCGTCTACTCGAACCAAGCCAGGAAACTGAATCACTTTCATCTCACAGTCCTCAGCAGAATACTGAAGCTGAGCTGGCAAGACAGGATCCCGGACACGGAAGTCCTGGAGTGGACCAGAATCCTCAACATCCATGCCATGCTGAGGCAAGTGCAACTGCGATGAAGCGGCTGCCAGGTAAGAATTGACGACGAGCGACTACCCAAACGACTTTTCTACGGAGATGTCGCTACGGGTTCTCGCCGGAAGGGAGGTCAAAAACGACGCTACAGGGACACTTTGAAGAAATCGCTGAAGCAACTGCAGATCATCCCGGTGACCTGGGAGGACCTCGCACAGGATAGACCGGCATGGAGAACATCCGTGAAGACTGGTGCAGCAATCTATGAGGCCAAACGGATCGCCAATACCAAGGCCAAAAGAACGGCACGAAATTCACCAGCGCCCCGGACCAACACCGCCAATGCCCAGCCCCTGCCAACATGTCCGCGCTGTCAACGCATCTTTCGCGCGCGAATCAGCCTGGTTGGACATCTTCGGACGCAATGCACCAACAATCCGACAATTCCAATTTCTAAGTAAAATTCTGCCAACCCTCCTTCTGACTCCCACACCCTCACTCCTAGCATCAATTCCATTACTCCCAGCATCATAGAGACCACATCCATCTACTCATCGCCTGTTACCCCCACCACCGCAACCACCACCACCTTCGCCTTCACTACCACCACCACCACCATCGGCGATGGGAATCTCTCCTAAGCTGTACACAATGCGACCGCACATTCACCTTACGGATCGGCCTGGTCGGTCACTTGCGAATATATCGTACAGAGACCGCTGAGCCAGTGCCTGGAGCACCATCACACAGCAGAGATCGGCGCCTCCACTGCCCTCACTGTCCTCGCGCATTCACTCATCGCATGGGCCTATTCGGTCACAAGCGCATCCATGACAGCGGAACTCACCACAATGCCGACAACACCGATACACCTTGCACACCCTCCGCTCCTGCAATTCTTAGCGCCCCTGCCACCCCCACTACCATGAATGACATCCCCCCATCCTCTACCAATTTCTCCTGCCCACACTGCGCCCGCAACTTCAAATCACGCATCGGCCTGGTCGGTCACCTGCGAATTCATCGCGTGGAGGCTAGTGAACCAGTGCCTGGGGCTCCGACATACAGTCGATGCGCCCGCCTTCACTGCCCTCACTGCTCCCGCACATTTACACACCGCATGGACCTATTAGGACACATGCGCCTCCCCGACAACCTCGAGTAAACCACCGGAGGCTAAGCTACATCAGCGCACACTACCTACACCAATACATCGACAACACCCTCACAATCATCATTTACCAGAGTATATCACGGTGTCCTAGAAACCGTGGCTGGGAAGTCTGCCAATCTGACGCTTCCACCAGACCACGCCATCGGCTCAGTTTATGTGCTGTGGCGCGTGAAGACGGGTACACCGATCCGTCAGCCAATGCGCCCACTCCAACATCAGGCAACTGACCGGCTCGGACAGTGTCTGACGGTTGGGGTTGGGGAGAGAGTGAGGTTGAGAGCTCAGCGCATGTTCCTCACTATAAACAATCTGACGTGCTAAAAACTATCACGGTGCGCTAAGAGCCGTGGCTTGGAAAGTTGCCAACTGTCGGGATAACTCGGACCGCGTGGTCAGCCCAATGTGTGTTTTGTGTGGAGTGGCTGATTGGCGGACAGAGAGTCAGGCTGCAATGGCTCCTTCTTAACGTGGTCTTTATGGCACTCCCACACTGTGGGATCCGAGCCAGGTGTGGTGGTACGCCCAGGAGCGGCTCCGGCCGCGCCATCCACCCGCGCCCTCTCCCATCTCCGGTCTTCTTGACTGTGTCATGAGACCGGGCTCAGGTGGGGGAGGAGAAGTGAGTGCGGTAACGTTGAGTGCCGCGGTTGGAAGGTTGCCAACTGACAAGTACACTCAGACCTCGCAGTTAGTCCAATGTGTGTTGTGTGGAGTGGCTGACTGTTGGTTTGAGAGTCAGGCTGCGATGGCTCCTTCTTCACGTGACCTCTGGCTATCTCACACATGTGAGATGTAAGCCGTTCTACCCCCAAATGTGTGAAATCCTGGTGCTTGTGTTCGGGGGGTCAGGTCGTGTACGTAGCGCACGTAGACGAGGTCACCAGCAGCTGCATCCGCTTCCGCATTAGACAACTGACCGGCTTGGACAGTGGTCTGATTGTGGGTGTGGGGGAGAGAGGGAGGTCGAGAGCTCAGCGTATTTTCCTCACTATAAACAATCTGACGCGCTTGAAACTATCATGGTGCGCTAAAAGCCGTGGCTTGGAAGGTTGCCAACTGACGGGGTAACTCGGACCGCGTGGTCAGCCCAATGTGTGTTTTGTGTGGAGTGGCTGACTGGCGGACTGAGAGTCAGGTTGCAATGGATCCTTCTTAATGTGGCCTTTATTGCACTCCTACTCCGTGGGATCCGAGCCAGGTGTGGTGGCATGCCCAGGGGCGGCTCCGGCCGCGCCAGCCACCTGCGCCCTCTCCGATCTCCGGTCTTCTTGACTCTGTCTTGACACCGGGCTCAGGTGGGGGAGGAGGATAAAATGCGGTAGCTGCAGCGCAAGGCTACTATCACTTTAAACTAATTCACTCGCAAGTCACCGTCCCTGCACCACCTGGTGCGGAGCATACGGTGGACTTCGTCGAAATCGACGGTCGAACTGCCATAATATCTCATGACCAACTCTTCTATTGGGGTTCATTCGAGGGGACCGAAAACACCTTTGCTTTTGACGAGGTTCTAATTATCATCAGAGTGAACGACTGCTTGAGAGCCATGAGTGGGTGGCCTTGTGCTTCTCCTCTCCACATCCATCAGCGGGCGCATCGATGTCAACCCCTTTACTCTCTTTTATATACCGTGTTTATTCTTCGTCTTAACCGAGAAATGCGTCACGTGGGGAACGTACATGCAAATGCTGCCTCGGACGACAGTGTGGATGAACCAAATTATTGGGACATCAGCACATTAATTATCAACAGTAGATGTCGGTGCCTTTTGCCTACCGGTAAGTGACATAGAAGACAATTGCAAAAACAGTTCATAAAAGACATTATCTAGTTTCAAACTAGTAATAGGCGTTATCTGCGAGAGTAACCTCAGTAGTTTTTAGCCATTCAGTGGTTACATAAAAAGCACAAAAGAGTATGCATCTACTAGCATCTCAGTCTTCAACTTGTCATCAGAAGAATTCTTCCACATGAGAGTCAAATTTGCCAACAGCCGTACAGATGAGCACATATTACGCAACTACCAACTAGACATATGGTTTTTCTTAGTTGACTTCATTATGACAGGCAATCACACCAAATTTCCAATTTCTGTACTCCTATACCTTTGCCATCAAGGTAAACAAGCAAGAGATCCTTGCAAATGTTAACATTTTCGTACTCTATGTATAGTTACGGCACTAATACAGTTCGTCAGTCATTGTCGTATTCCGACGTCCGTGCTTTTCCCGCTCTTATACGGTTTGTGAATAATGGTGCGTTCTCTACTTCTCATTTTTTCGCTGAGTTACGGGTTAAAGATCTTGTTTCTTGTTGTAAGTTGGTGCGTTTTCCACCTCCTAGATGTTCTGCTCTTAGTCATACCTTTTTAAATTTCTATTGACAAATCCAGTGCTTTATGCGGGTTTCATGCCGGTTCTGTCTAAAAGACCAGTACGTAGGCTGAAGGGTTTAGATACATGCTTTGTTCTGTAATTTTTTCTTGTAACGACTGAGGCACTTGACTATGTGTAGTCGTCACAAAGACCGTACTTTAATTTCCTTCGTGTTAATTTAAGTTAATGCTGGTAATAAGACGTATCCAATAGCTACCAAGCCGCCAAAAGAGGAGTCTGTGTGCGTGAAGCATGCTTTCGCAGAGTATTGTTGTGTTTAACCTATTTATTTTCGTATTCAGAGCTTGATATTTAGTTTCTTACTTGATTTTCTTGCTGTTATCTGGATTTTATTAACCTCTCCGGATTTATTGTACTTTTGAGTTGTAAATACAAATCATATTTTAATTAAATTTCGGTAATTGGTACGTATTCGTACCTATTCAACCACCGAACCCTCATAATGTCCTGTAGGCTTAGCATGTACTTTTTTGAATAAAATATTAATTGTGTTACCATTATCACCTGCTTGTTATCTGTCAATCTCCATCGCTGTTTTGGTGAATTGACCTGTATTTCAACTCCGAACAGTTTTATTGTCGCAGTTATCTTTATTCTAGACGCACACGGTGGAAATAAATTTGAATAATCAACAATAGTGTTTGAATTTGCATTACAGCGGTTTATTCCTAGGCCGGAATTCGAGTTACCGATATCTGCTGTCAGAATTCTTCATGTAAACCCGGAAGTTGGTCAATGTCAGTTCAAAAATTACAACTGGACTCAGCGTCTTCCGGGGTTATCTTTAAGAAGCACCCCTCAAAAATGTGACTGGGTATGCTGTCTGGATTTTTTTACGAATCACGAAGACCTTGTTGTTGTTCCTTCAAATATACCTAGTGATCCTCATCGTTTTCGTTTAGTCCTATGGCATGATCGGCTGTTGAAAGTGGTGAATTACCTCTAGATATAAAAGTGCTCTAACCTGCCTGAGTTTTTTTCATGTGGATTGGCATATAATTTCTGAAGCCTCAGCTCCCCCCCTGTCGTGCATTGGCTCCAGACGAGGTCTTGTGCTATCATCAGCGGCCTAAGTACATGTATGATCTCCAGGATCCACTTTACCCCCACCAGAATTCATTTATTCTGCATAATTGCTGCTTAATTACCCACACGTATTATTAAGCTTTGTCCTCCGGTCCGTGATTACTTGCTGTTATCGTAGAATGGCTATTTTTACTTAGAACTTATTCGTCTTTTCGACCTTACATGTGGTACTTTAAAATTCTGTATAACTGGGTTAAGTTTGCATATAGCGCGAAAGGTTTGAACGTATCGTTGCTTCCTTTTACAGTTCTAAAGTTTGCATCTTATTAAGAGCCTTATCTTTATAATATTATTTGGTTTATATACATAAACTAGTCTGTTCCAGAATAGTGATAATTGACATTGGAAGTGGGAGGTTTTCTGGAAAGACTGATGTTTAGTCCGATCTGGGACATTAACTTGTCGTCGGTTGAAGGAAATGGGCTATCAAAGCATGACACCGGTTGCTGTTACAATATACGAGGTTAGTAAGGGTGGGTTCAGGGCCACCGGTCATATGTAGGTGGATTTTACTTTTTATATAGTAAAAGGGATACCAGAAACAATATAAGTCGTCGGATTGGTGTTCATAGATCGGGTTACGTGACATGCTCGTCAGTTCTTAAACTTCCTAGATGGGTGTTGGAAGCGACTGTTGGTATACTATAGAGGTCCGATCACCAGGCCGCATTAGGCTTAAGCCGATCTGTGTCAACTGACATTTACGTGCATTATCGAATTCCTGAAACTCTTCTTAGATAGTTATATGAAAAGAAATACCTATCACATGGTATACTTGAAAACCTCTATGAATTTCTTTCAAAACTTGAAAACAACAGTATTTTTTCCATGTCTCACTTTTAAATTGACTGGCAAAAGTTTCAAACATGGTTTCAGGCAAATTGTTTGTTTTGTTTTGCGTACTTGAGTTGAAATTCATACTTTTCGTTCTTTCAGAAAACTCTTCTCAGTGTCTCGACTGCTGAAAGAGGCTAATCCATTTCAGGGCAGCGCAGCATGCTACGCGCGCATAACGACTGCTGAATTCAATTCCTCTGGGACTGTTCTCTACTGCTCGGACAGTCTTGGTGCACTGTTCTGCCTTAACCTAATTGAAAATAGGTACGTTCTTCTATTTTTGCATAATACAAGGCTTTTCAAGGTACCAGAAGATCGTTACGCTCAATTCTCGCTGCTGCATTCTGCAAAGTGAAACAAAAGAAAACGGACGCCTTTTCGCTGGGACCGTGGATAACACTATTCGTGTCGTAGACGTAGGTGAGTCAAGATTTTCTCACGCCATATCCTTTTTTTGCGTTTATTTACCAAGGTATAATACCGTTTTTTCTGGCTGTTTTTCTTGACTGTCCTGTTTTTCCTCGAAATTTTTGGGGTATTGACAATCCCTCCAAACTCTTTGTGGTGCAAAATGTGCCAGAATGCCAGTGAAATGCATGTAAAGCTTAAGGGTAAAAAGGCCTGGACATGACATCCGAAACTCTCTTGGTCGATACTGCCTATCCACGTTGGAACTGGACAGTGAAAATTGGGCACTCCGTCGCTATCATAATATAGGATTCAATAACCATATAACCAACTGTCATACCTTCGTTGTCCATCAGTCGTCCACCGAGTCAACTTTAACTCAGCCTAAAGCGTAATCCCGGACCGGTCAGTATCAGTATATTTGAGGGAAGTGTAGGTGAGTCACCTTTGAATTCCCTATTTGTACATGCGAGTTGTGGTATCAAAAAAAATAGTATCTCGATATGTTGGCGAGGCCAACATAGTGGAACATAGTTGAAAAAGAGCAGACAGTGAAAAAAAACTCCCGGTGATATTTAGGAGAAAAAAACTGTCGCCCTTGGGAGGGGGTCCAACGGGGGGCATTTCGGAGGTCACATGAATCAGCCAGATTCTCCCTTGCTGATTGCAGAGTCCGTTGAGGGATTTCAAAGGCGGAAATATATGTCCAGATCATCCTCGGTCCATTGCGGTTCGAACCAAGGGAGAACATTCATACACCTCATGGACGACGGTCGCCAGGTCCAGCTGATGCGAAAACTCACGGTGTCACCAAGGTGTGCAAATAAGTTAAGCAGCGAAGACCTCGAGGACCCCAGCATGGGAATAATGGGAGAATGCAAGCCCTCGAACGAAAATAACAAACATAAAGAAATGTTACTCAAATATAGCTAGTAGTATCATAAATGCCTTATTTTATTACGTCACACTTGCAGCTTTCAGTTAGTGTTGTAGCTCGCACCATTATATCGTTCTCACTTTCGCTTAAAAACCTCCAAGGAGTCCGACATAACAACATCCAGAGGAAGACTATTCCAAGCTTCGACTACTCTTTTGGAGAAGAAGTACTTCCGAGTGTCTAGCCTTGCTCCAGTCACACGTAATTTGAGAGGATGACCTCTCAAGTTCGTTGTTTTTGCTAACTCAAAGAAATCCCCTGGGACGAGACAACAGTCCTGGACGCGTAGTATGCGGAATGTTAGTATCAGGTCCCCCCGAAGCTGTCTATAGTGCAAGGGAAAGAGATTGAGACTCGACATCCGTGTTTCATAAAGCTGTGAGCCATGTCCAAGGACAAGTTTGGTTGCTCGCCTTTGGACCTTTTCGAGGATGTTGATGTCCTTCGCCGCCCAGGGTCTCCAAGCTTGGATAGCGGACTCCAACTGTGGCCGCACGAATGTTCCGAAGACTTAAGCGAAGCAGTCGGTAGTGAAGGCTGCAAAAGCTCGTTTAACGAGGTACAGAATCGACATGGCTGACTTCGCTACCTTTGCGCAATGTAGGGAGGGTTTAAGCGAGGGCGTGATCCAGACTCCAAGGTCCTTTTGGACATCCACTTCTTTCAGTGGAATGCCATTCAGACTGTAAACCGTACGGTTCGAAGGATTGCTTTTCCCGACTCGTATGATGTTGCACTTGCTCTCATTAAACGGCAAGAGCCAGTCATTTGACCATTTCTGGAGTCGATTTAAGTTTGCCTGCAAGTTCTCTTCATCAGCCGCAGTTTGAATGACGCGCCAAAGTTTGAGATCATCGGCAAACATGGCAATATCGCAGTCCAGTTCGTTGGCACAATCGTTGATGTAGACAATGAACAAAATAGGGCCGAGAACAGAGCCTTAGAGAACACCACTCTCAACCTCAACTTTAGTCGACTGTTTGTCGCTGATATGGACAGTTTGTGAGCGGCCAGTTAAGAAGTTTTCTATCCATGTCAGAAGTCTACCTCTTACGCCTATGCGGTTGAGTTTATAAAGAAGGCGGTGGTGCGGCACGCTATCAAAAGCCTTTTTGAAGTCTATATAGACTGCGTGCACCGTATTTCCTCTATCGACCGCCTCGGTCCAACGTCCTGAACAGTAGAGCAAATTTGTGACGCAGGATCTACCTCTACGGAAACCGTGCTGGGCTTCGGATAGCAGATTGTTATGTTCGAAGAACTGCGTAAGTTGTTGCTTAATTATTTTTTCCATGATTTTGCAGCAAACTGAAGTTAGGCTGACCGGTCGATAATTGTTTGCAGAGACCCGGCTTCCACCCTTATAAAGCGGCGTAATCCATTCGGATTTCCAGTCGGCTGGTAAACTTCCGGTCTGGAAGGATGTTTGGAAAAGCGTTGAGAGTGGTTTTGCCAACTCTCTCGCGAGCTCTTTCAACAGCTTGGCAGGTACTTCATCGGGAGCAGGAGACTTAGATTCCTTTAACCCCAAAAGTTCCTTGAGGACAGTAGTCTCGGTGAAATTAATAGTCTCGACTATTGTATTCACTTCGAAGCCATCGGTAGGATGATCGTATCTCGTTTCCTTTGTGAAAACCGACTGGAAAAATTCCGAAAGATGATCAGCCTTCGCACCGTCTTCAGTAAGGTCTATGCCCTCGGCGGTCCTCAGCAGGGGTATCGGATCCTTGTTCCGTGTATTCTGCCTGAGGTAACCGTAAAACAGTTTCGGGTTCACGGTGGCCCGGTTCAGCAGGTCCACTTCGAAAGCCTGTCTTGTTCTAAAAATATGGCCCTTGATCTGATTTCTCTGCATTTTGTACGCATTTAGAGATGCAGGAGTTCCGTCCGTAAGCGATTTTTGCCACAATCTCCGCTTTTTGTTAACTTCGATTTTTAAGGCCTGCATAAGCTATCGCGGTCTGTTGGTTAACCTTTTTTTCAAAATCGGACAGTGATTTTCGATGAGCCTGTGCAGTATGTCCCGGAACGTTTCCCAGTCCTCGGTTATGTTTCCAAAGAATAAAGTTTCCCACTGAGTGTGCATGAGTTCGGTCCTCATTCCACCGAAATCGCCTTGCCATATATTCCTTCTGATTGTTGTGGGTCTTGCTGGTATAGAAAATAGTGAGTACTCCCGTCGCAGTACCACGTGGTCACTTTTGCCTAGTGGCGGTAGACATGACACTTCGTCGATGAAATCGATGTCAAATTCGATTACTGAGCCATGGATCAACGCTCCGCTGACACTGCTATAGAACAGTAAACCAGACGGGATTACGTTTGTCCAGTTGGTCAGCCTCCATTGAGTCTTCTTTAAGCGTAGGACTGACCCATTCACTCCGCTCCCCAACTATGTGCATCTGGTTCGGAAAATGCAAATTATATCGAAATTGAATATCATCATTACCAGCCGACTCAAAGAAGTTGTGAAGTGAAGCTTTATAAGTTCATTTATACTGTAAAGCTATAAGATGTACTTAAAAGATGCGAGCTTTTTCTGAGAAATATACAGTCTTCATTCGTAACCCGACTATCTTGTTGCAAACAACTACCTCCAGCGACGGAATAGTTGAAGAGGACGCCAACCGTCATCGGTAGTGATTACTGATTAGTAGCCATTGAAGTATACAAAACTTCATACTAGTCATCTTTTGCATGCTAGTAGCTCGCTAGTTTATGCTCATTTAGGTCGTCTGTTAACGGAGACTGTGCTGGTCCGTGAAGGGGGTTTTGCAGTTTATCCGAGTTTAGCCAGCGTTACCTCACTTGTTTCTTGGTTTGGCTGATACCGGTAATCTATATTCAATCTTTCTCTTTTTAACCGTGCCGCCTCGGCTTTGGCTCGCACTAGTTCCGGTCATTGCATAATGATGCTTTAGGCTTACCACCTGATATCTAGTTTCCATGGCAGTTCTGTTATTGGAAACCAAAAGTCGGCTATGAGTAATACTAAGAGGGGACCTGTTTATCGTTCGGATCTCCAGTGTCTTTTTAGGCAGGGCAACATGTCCCGACTTCTGGATTAGTTTAACTTTTTGTTGTCATGGGTTCCCTCATCCTCACCGCAATCCCAAATTTTGGCGAACGACAGGGAAGGTCAATTTTTTCGGCCTCTTTTTCCCTTGAAACATCTAATTTTATAGGCAAATTTCGTGACCGTATCATCATCGTTGTTGTTGCTACGTATGCCGTCTGTTTTAGCTCTTGGTGACCAGATCCAAGTCCTGCGAGGTCACACGTCCAATGTGTCTACTATCTCCGTACAACCGAACTCTGGTATGCTTATGCTTTCCACTGCACTCGATGGTGCCGTCCTCTGGGATCTACAGACATTCCAAAAACGTCGCCGTCTACGAGCTCGGTCCAAAAGTGCCATCCAGACGGTAGGTCAGAACAACAAGATCTTCAGATGCTATTGTGTTCAAGTGTGTATGTGGTTTCACCTTCTTTTTCTGTCTACTTTACATCGTGGTGACTTCCTTGTGGCGCACTTAGACTGACTGCGCAATTTTTATTTCCTGTTGTTGGAGACAAAAGGACTAGCCATATCAGGTTGATACCAGCCGAGGCAACTACAACTGCGATGGAGCAGCCACCTCGTACTGATGAACGGCGAGCGATTGACCAAGTGACTCTTCTCCGCAGATGCCGCACCGGGTGCTCGTCTACAATGCGGGCAAAAGCGGCGCTACAACGACAGTCTGTGGACTTCCCTTAAGGATCTGCAAACCAACCCAACGACCTGGAGGATCTCGCTTAGGACCGATCGGTCTGGAAAAGAGCAGTGAGGACTGAAGCAGCAATGCACGAAAGCGACCGGATCGCCGTTGCCAAATCCAAAAGAGCAGCTTCCAAGCCTCAAGCGCCTCGGACCCAAAACGCTCACACCTAAACGTTTTCAACACTTTCATGCTACCGAAAAGCACTTGCGCACTGGCCGGCCTCGTCAGACCTCTCCGGATCCAGTGCAACAACAACCCGACAATTCCATATGTCTCCGCAAACGCCGCCATTGTCACCCCCGCACGACGATGAGTGCCACAACAACCACCGGTGATAACACTTCCGATGTCCCGCCGCCTCAGCCGAGGTCATCGACTCCCACCACCTCTGTCATTCCTGTCACAACCCTCACGATGACGATTGCTGCCTCTCCAACCCCACCACCGGCGAGAACACTCGAAGCCCCGTCATCCACCGCCGCCAGCAATGTGGACTCCGTCCAAACCTGTCCTCATTTCTGTCGCACCTTCAAATCACACGTCGGTCAGGTTGGTCAGTTACACATTCATCACACAGAGACTGTCGAGTCAATAACTGGAGCACCAGCATACACCCACCGCGTCCGACTCAAGTCACTATTTGAGCCTACTCGGCCATGTGCCCATTCATGAAAGCTGCGGTAGAGCACCGCCGGGCAAACCCCAACACCACTTATCTCCTCACCAGCATCTGCACCATAGGCGAACCTGTCTTTCATCAACCACCACAAGCATGGAATCGAGCCTTATACGCAAGTTGGAATCGTGTTCCTTGGCTCTTCCCACGTGAGATCCCAGCCAACGATCCGTTTGTATTAACTCCTAGTATGTTTTTGGAGGCAGTTCGTGTATGGCACGCGTAACCGGGTTTTTGAACTCTCTCAGCCACTGAATCCGATCTCAGCATCCGTTTGTTGACAGGATCAGACAGTCGAATAGTTCCCTGGAAATGGTAGAATGAGTGATATCGACGACACTTAGCGCATCTCCGTCACAATCATCAATCTGACGCACTTGAATATATCACGGTGTGCTAAACGCCTTGGCTTGGAAGGCTACCAACTGACAGTGTAACTCAGACCTGAAAGGCAACCCAGTGTGTATTTTTTTGGAGTTACCTACTGGTGGGCTGAGAATGAAGCTAAAAGGGCTCCTTATTAATGTGGTCTCTATGACACTACCATTCTGTTGGGATCCGAGATGCTGTCGTCCCCTCCCGCATTTGTTATATGCTGCAGTCCTGGTTCATTTTGCGCGGATCACGCATGTGTGGCACGCAGGCTCGCGTCGCACCAGACGCCTGCGCCTGATCCCTCCTCCGGTCTTCTTGATTCCCATAGAAACGGACAGGCGAGTTTCTGGAAGCAGTTAAGAAGGAGAAGATGCGATGTTCTCCTCCCTCTTAACTCTGTCATGACTGCGGTCCCATGTCAGTGAGGTAGAAACGAGTGCGTTAGATGCTGCGCGAGTCACTGTCCCTGCGCTCAGGCTGCTGTGGAGCACACGGTGGAATATTGTCAGAAACGACAGTTGAACTGTGTCTGTATAAGTTTTGATTCCCTACTGTTGGAAGCTAAACGAAAGGCTATATGGGACTTATACCAGCTAAAAATTAGATTAAATTTCCCAGAAAGGTGTCCTTGTGTGCATAGGATTACAATTTTCATCTCATAGAGGCACCCTCAGGGATACATGTGCCCACATTCTCTGTCCGCAAGATCGGACAACTCTCATTTGACTGAGGACAGAGTGCCAAGTGGGTTTCCTATGGCGTCATCGGCAGCAAAATGCCGCCAACTCTGTCCATTGAGAAACTTATAGTACTCAATACTTACATATTCATACTCTACTGTGGTTATCAACTAGGCACGAAATAGCCGGGAATAGGGTTTTTCTAAAACTTCGAAGCGCACAGGTTAAAGCTACCTTTTTTGTTTGGCACCTAGGATCTGTTCAGAGGTCGGTCGATTCACTCACTTTTGTCTATTTTAGGTCTTCTTTCTGCCGCCCAGTGGTGCACAAATGCTGTCTTGTCTACAGGATGGCTCTCTCTTTGTCTGGGACTCTGCCACCCTGGATTGCTGCTATCAATTGAGTAGTCAGCGTGCCCCCGAGCTCCCCTACAGGACACTCTGCGTAACCGAGTATGTTCTTTCCCTCTTTGCCGTTACTGGAGAAGCAGAAACACTTTCATACGATTAGCTGTATTTGCGTGTAATTTGTAGATGAGGACAGTTTTGGTATACCGCACTGTACCCTGTAGCAGTGGTGCATGGTGGGGTTTCCCACCCTTCCTCAGTCGAGCTTTGTTCGTTTTTGATAGTCTGGCAACATGGTACTGTTAAAGGCAAATCAGATCCCCAAAGGCGCACTGGGTCTAGAATATTCCTGATTGCTGCAAGAAACTGGAATGTTTTTGCATCCTTGGCTTTAAATGTGCGTTTACCGTCCGGTGGTTTGTCATCTCCGTGTTTCAGCCCAGTCAGTATCCGCGTTCACGTTGAACTGCTTGTAATTTATCCGTGACCTATCTCCACATCAAGGGCAGAGATACGATAAGATGGAAGTAATTTTATCATGCCGTTGAACAATGGTGAATCCCCAGTAGCTACCAAATCTTCTTTGTGACACAGCAACCTTGATTCTGGGGGGAATCCGTTCGATTACTTTTTAAGAGATCTGCGTGGTACATTCTAAACGGAGGTCCTACCTTGCTTTGGCTAGTGCGCATGATCTCGCCATGTGATCGCTAGACTCGAAAGCGTCACTCGTACGTGGTGGTGGACGGAGGGTGGCATAAATAAGATTCTTCGGAAGTCAATATTCTAATCCATTTCACTCTACAAGCGCTACCGCCTCTTCGGAACAGGGGTTGCTCTCATAACCTGCGAGGTACAAACTATCACTGCTAGAAAACCCTCCTCACCTTCTTATCTTTTTGAATAGGAATTCCTGTCCCCCCCCCCCCCCTCCATCTCGCTGACATTTGGTTCTCCGTGGCTCTTCGACTGATGAAAATAGCATCTATGAAACACCGGGCCGCTCGATTTAGTCTGTGATTTTTGCAATCGGAACAATTTTTGGGCAGGATGGGGATGTGGGAACTTCGACTGACTATCTCTGTTCCATGACCAGATAGAACTGTGAAGTTCCCTATTTCTCGTTGGGTGCGTTACGGACTTAGGCACGGAACGTTACTGTCAATTGTGCAAATTTTTCTGTATACTCCTTGACCGTGTAGGTTATCCATTAGTCTGCGTGTTTCGTAATAACAGCCCTAAATTGATAAAATTGGTTCTGTTAGAAGCAATTGGTCACCTTATGTGCTATGTAAAATTGTTCGGCAGCAACCGTGGAAACGTTTTTATAGAAGGACAAAAAAACAAAAAGTGAAGGTCCAGCTTTGATATTGGGACGGCAGATAATTTGGAAGACATATTTGGAATATCTCTTACGGAATACGCTGTGTCCATTGAGTGTTTTTAAGACTACACGATATTCGTGAAGTCTTGCTGAAAGAGAGGAAGCGAGATCAGCCTGGTCATTTCTGACTTGCTTGTCTCACTCAGCCAAGCATACCTCAACCTAAACGAGGTTGTCCGTTTTCTATTTTACGAACAGGATGAACCAATGAACGCCTGCATCATATGACATTTCGCTATACCCGCTAATTCTGCTTGGAGGTAAATTCGGTTGACTGGATCCATTTCTACGCACGTGGTGGTGCCTAACGCACATACGACCTGCATTCGAGGGGAAGGGTGGGGGGTTAATTAACACAGCGTTGTCTTTAACTGGGCCATCCGCTGATTCTGAAAACGTGGGTGTACATGAAGTCAGCTACTCAAACCTTCACTATTTTTTATCCATCAGGTAGAGTGCTACAAGTTCCCTTTGGCAGTGCGTTGAGGGCCTTTTGTCTGATCTTCTTCACCCCGAGCCCACCTCCGGTCATCTTGACATGATCTTACAATCGGAGCAGAATACGTTAGGGAGTAGAAAGCGTGTTAGATACTACGCGCAATTCACCGGGTCTGCACCCCACTCCGCGGGAGCACGTGACGGTCGAACTATCGGCGGTTTCAACTGTAATATGCTTGAATGGTTACTGAAATTTCGACATAGAGTTCGCATGTGCGTTAACGAATATGTCCTATAAATGCAACCCAAATGTGGAAAGGAATCATTCTTTGTCAAGTTTGCTCGTTACACTCACTGATGTGGTTGGGATCTTGCTCGATCCCATTTTGTCCGGCCGTCAGCTTGCTACTGGCGATAAAGAATGACGTGCCATTGGACAAATGCCACATAGAATAAGGCAGTTCATAAGACATAGGGCGTATAGCGTGAAAAAGCTGTCTGCATCTTGCCTGTTATAGCCTTAGCAACCTATCTTTTTATTATATGTGGCATGTTTCCTATGGCACAACGTTCGGTATCATCAGTAGCAAACTGACGGGTGGACAGAATGGGATTAAGCAAGATCCTAACCAAGTCAGTGAGGGTAACGCGCTTACTTGACTTCTATGTATACCGCACTTCCTAAGGTATATGGCGTCCAGATGATCAATAACAACCGTGAAACAGCTGTCCGCGTCTTCTCTCATGAATCATTCTTTTTCGATGTTCATTGTTACAAAAAGATCAATGCTTTTTACTTATGACTTTCTCCTGCCTTCAGCGACGGTGCTGTCTTGTTTGCCGCTGGTAAATCACCAGCTATTCACGTGTGGAATTTATTACCTCGGGATGACGAATGTGATGTTGAAAACGTGGAATGTGGTTCCTCCGTCCGAGATATCTGTGAAATTATCACGTTTCCTCCGAATATATCGTCCATTCGTCGGCTATCTTGGTTGCCCGCCAACCAACCATCGAGGGTAGCGGCAACAGAAAAAAGGCAGGCTCAAATGTCTACTTGGTCTGGCAACGTAAGTTTTACGCATCATCTTAAATTGAAGGTTTAAGAACGGTACAATCTGCTTTCAACAAGAAAACTGACTCTTGAGATTCTGATGTCTAAACGTTTGGATTTTGCTCTTCCTTTGCAAAACTAGAAATTTTATAGGGAAGAGCTCACAAAAAAAACTGGTTTATTAGCAAGACTAACATATAAGGACTTCTGGTTACTCCCAGTAGTCTCCTTCATGAATCTTCCTTAGCTCGTCTCCTTACAAATTTGCTCATTCGGATGAAAGAGTTGATAGCAGTTAGTAACTAAAAATGGCCTGCAATTTTATGGAAAGCCTTTCGGTACTCGGCTTGTATGACCAACTCGAATCTAGAAGTCAACTTCGTGTTCGTATAAGGATCGGCAGACCTGTGACATGCGTAAAGGTGGTTTCAACGTCGTCAACTAATGCAGTTCTCCTGTTCTTTTCTGTTATTTGAAAGAGAGTGAGAAAGATGCTATCCAAGTCTCTCACTTTAGCTCCGTTCACATGAAGGCCACCACTGGTCTCAGTGTGGTGGTTTTCTTTGTCTCTTTGGATGAACGAACTACATAGGGCGGCTAATTGACGATTTTACCAATTCTTTGATACACGATAAAGGACGTGGCTAGGTCATGCTGCAGTTGTCCCCTTTTATAATCTTTTGGGGAGAAGTGTTAGCGCTATTTACTCCGACGTTCATCAATTTCTTGATAACCCTAATCATATAGCACCGCTGAGAACCGCAAATGAGAACGAGAGTAGAAAAAGGAAGGACGTCGAGAAACCTTTTTTGTTTCACAAGAAGAGGGTTACTCATCCAAAGTCAACCTGGAAGACAACGTTGCACTCTCCTAGGCCATCAGCTTAACTCAAAGACCGGTGGAACCTAATCTTTTTTGTAGCTGAGTTGAAAGTAAAAACCATGTTGCTGGGCGAGAGTGGTATTGCGGAAATAGTGTTACGGGAGGCCAGGGACTCAAGGCGCAGCGCGTAACGATCGACCTTCTCGTGCAACGAGAAATCATGGCGCTATAGCGCCATCTCGATTTTCTCATGCGTGCGTGCTAGAGTCAGCTTGTGGACGTACGTGAACTTCCAGAACCCGCGTTTCGTGGGGAGTGGAGGGATTGCTTATGTCCTAGCAGGAAGGTTCGAGAAGCCGGTTTGCGCGTGCAGATTGATGCAGTAAAAGTGTTCTCTACCATTCCCGTTTATCTCCTCTACTGCATAAAAAACTGCTAACATGCAGCTGTGGCTATTGTTTTCTTTTCCTGGACCTGTTGAAAGATTTAACAAAAGTAAATGCTTTATAGCCTGCGTTATAAATAGGTTAGACTTAAGTACATCTACGAAAAAAAGTAATCAAATTTATTACGGTGTTCTTAATGTTTCAAAAAGTGACCTCTGTGAAAAGTGAATCACAATTCTACAAAATCTGAGAGAATTCGAAACTACTAATAAATAGCTTCACTTGCAAATTACAAAAAGGGTAATTCAGGAATGTCAAAATTCGGTACACGAGTAAGGCCAAAGGGCTTCTGATCCTCACGGTTTCAACTGAGTCTGGCTATTTGCGCACTTCATTAAATAGATAAGGCACCGTAGTACGCCTGAGACATATAATTATCTTCCCAGAGCTCCAAGATGCTGTTTCCTTTAAAATTTTAATCATGTATGGCATATTTTGAACGCTCTGTCGAGTTCCAGGAAGCAGTTGAGAAGAAGCGGAACGCGATCGCTGAAACAGAAAGCTTATTTGTCTGACGTTTCGAATTCTCACTCTATCGCACAAATTGCCATCATAGGCATTGAACGCAGGAGCTACCGAGTAAGGTAGATATACGTTAGCATGGCAACAGCAGCCTATAGAAACTGCACCCCTTCGTGCGTCCATCACCCTCTTCTGTGGCTGTCTCTTTTGATTAGTTCGATTAAGAATCGGGGAGGTCACGCAAATAAAGTTATTGTTCCAGAGATCGCGTTTCCTCGTTCACTTGACGGAGTGATCTGCTTGGTTACTGATACATTTTCGATTACAAGTTCGCCAAACGGTCTGACGGGGTTCGCCTCCGTCGGCCACCAGTGACACGTTGCAGCTGAACTACTTCTTCCCTTTTTCCAGCTCGGCGGTTGTCTTAACGTACTTGGTGGCGACCGACAGTTGAGAGTGCTTCGTCGGAAGAGCCAGCCGCCACTCACGAGTGGGAGTAGGTCACTCCTCAACACGGGTAACGCCAGCGACACTAACTGTCGGCCTCAGAGCACTGGTTTAACTACCAGACGACTGAGTGCTCATCCCTCCGCTAGCGAGCTTCACCGCGTCTCGCCCTGGTGCCAATGCCTCTGTCTCGGTATCGGCACCCTCGAAGACCCCCAACTCTCCGCTTTCTGTGCCGCTTTCTACCACTCAACTCACTCCTCTCTCCTGACGCAGATGTCTTACCTGAATGTCTCTGGCTGTCGTCTGGTGGCTACGATCAGCACTGCTGGGAGACTGGATGTCTATGATCTCGATGCCTCACAGGCCTTCGCCAAGCAGGTAATTGTTAGCATACTGAAACAATACTCGCAGTTTTGAGTCACCCTAGCAGTCAGAACG
This sequence comes from Schistocephalus solidus, assembly GCA_017591395.1. Taxonomy (NCBI): domain Eukaryota; kingdom Metazoa; phylum Platyhelminthes; class Cestoda; order Diphyllobothriidea; family Diphyllobothriidae; genus Schistocephalus; species Schistocephalus solidus. The sequence goes on from WEDG01006129.1 coordinate 137,085, forward strand.
TTTTCAGCTCTATCATGTAGAAATGGACGACGAACATTAGGCTCTCCGGTGTTTCTCGTGCGGACTTCCCATATCTTACTCCTGTCAATCAATTTAACGTTATCATGGTAAGGGGATCCACCAATCAGGTAACGGAACCTGCCCGTCCCGTCGCGCCTTGAGGCCCAATCTAGAGCTCTTGCGTGCAGTCGCATAGCGACTAGTAATATATGCAGAAAATAGCACCGACAAAAACAAGAGAGACTGGGATGTCCATTTCTAGTTTATTTTCCGTCATCAGCCAGTCAGCCAGCCAGCCATATGAGTTGTACAGTGAAACGAATCAGACGAAATCAGAGCTATCCTTACCGTGTCCAGTATAAGTGCATGGCTAAAAGTGTTCAGTTGCATTCTCGAGCAAGGTATCTGTCCTCCAGGTTTCTCAATTTTTCCTGCATGCTATTTATCAAATCATATTAAAATACTGCCCCTATCGTCCATTTCACCTTTTGTCTACGATTTGACCCCCCCCCCCCAAAGCCTGCTCCACCTGCGTACCAAGTGTCTGGCGTGGCTACTTCAGACATCACACCCAAAGACCCCAAACCCAAGTCCTGTCGAACCACGAGGTCTTTGTCCCTGTCGTCGTCATTCTCCTCAAAGAAAATTTCTAAAAACAAAACTGCTCCTGTTCGTTCGCTTAATCCGGAAATCCGGAGCTTCGACCTTGTAGATGACGAGGTGCGCTGTGTTTTCTTTGCTTTTCTCGTTCACTCTCTTGCTCGCCTGGTCCCCTCTGCTTTCCGTTGAGGCTAAAATCCACCTATTTTTGCCGGACCCTTAAGACAAAACAACTTCTGGGCCGTCGAAGGCTTCGCGCTCTCCTCAAGGAATATGGCAAGTTTCCGGCAAAACACAGGTAAAAGCACTCGTACCGCCGCTGTGATACCGACTTAAACCCCTGCATCCATTTATGGCTGATCTCTTCGGTAATTATAGGCCTTTCATCTGGCGTTATCTTCTCCAACTGCCCGAGAATACAGAAGCTTACAAGGTGTTGGCACGGAAGGGTACTCATCCCTCGTTCGCTAATCTGGCAGAAAAGTATCCAATTAAAAGTTCAACACTTTTTCGGACCCTTCAGCGGTGAGTAGACTCCCCTCCTCCCTCCCCCCTCTTTGATCTATCCTCGCGTAATTTTCAAGATCTGAAAGAAGTATGACGTAAAAAATGTTGTAAGGATTACTTATCTAGCCCCCTAAACCTGCTCAATTAATAAAGGTGGCTCTGTACACAATGCCAGGAGGGTTCAATATTCCTGTGTCCTAACCCTGAAACGATCCCTAACATCAAAATAGACCGTAGTCCTTCTCTTAACCCTAACCCTAAATGCTAAAGCTACAGTTGACACTGACTCTAACCTTAACCCTAAACTTGGCCTTAAATTCAAATAACTCTTTCGTTACTCATAACCTTAAACCTAACCCTAAACATAAAATTAAGCCTATTTTCCCGGAATTTGGCGCAAAGATGCCTGTATTACGGCGGTTCTTGTGCTCATGTCGTGTTTAGGGCGCCATATAAGTCATACTAACCGTCAACAGGACTAAATTATTGCGTAGTTGGTGGTCTTGTCGTGAACTTTCATTCTTCAGGCGACACTAACGTGTTGGCTGTGCTTCTAACGCAAATACCAGGAGTACAATTTCAGCGCACTCCTCGTGCCCAGAATAGTTTTAACTGTGCCAACAATTCCCTGCTGGGAATCGGCTCCCAGCCTCACCGAGGTGCGGCGAAGCTTCAAGGCTATTATTTTGCTGATACAAACAAGTCCCGCTTCTCCCACTCTCAGTCTATAGGCTGGCGCTATAACCTCCCCTTACATATTCTGTGCTGCGATTTTACTTGGACCGAGCAATTAACTACGTGTGCAGTGACGTGGTGAGCCGAAACGACTGAGTAAGTATCACACCACTGACGAGTGATGAATTTTCGACAGAAGAAGATGCGATCGCTATAATCTGACGTTTATTGGTCTGAAATTTATGCTTCTCACTCGAGTCCACCATTAGAGACAATATGGAATATGGTTGGGAGAACCGAAGGCCCTGCGCCATTCTCAGTTTCATTGTGCGCAAGCACACAAGTACGCGCCCGAGCTAGTAGTCTGCAGAAACAACCTCTAGGTCAGTGAGCGCGTACAAAGCTTCCGCGCACAGACATTCTGGTCATTTTTATTACCTAGTGGCGAAGTAGCTATTTCGCCTCTCTTGAAATTATTAAATGACGTTTCAAATCAATTACCAGAACTTGTTAGGCGTTTTTATTACATTACTTCTTACCCTCAACGCTTGTTTAGTACCTGTTCGGCGCTGGCTTTCTGGTCGGAACTCTTTGGAGAGACCCCCTACCTGCCTCTGCTGGCGTTCCCCTTCGTGAAAATTTTCCAGGAAAATAAACTGCGGGCCTTCGAAGTGGTGGCTACCGTTCTGAGTGCGTTACTTTTACATCAGCTCACTTTGATTGTTTATATTTCGAAGAAAAGAAGTTTTTTGGAAAACGGTAAGAAACTTTATTAGGTAAATTTCTGACGCTGGTTCCCCAGGTCGTATTCAGACAGGAAAAACGTTTGTGAAAACATTCAAAATTTAAAACACGTCAAAAATAGATATTGCTTAGTCCTGCCAATGGCTGTCATTATAGGTGAACTCCCGTTTTGCATTGGCTGTCGCCTTTTCCATCTTATTTTAAGGTTGCCGTACATAGTGTCCGATTCGATGTGTTGGTTAAAACATGAGTCATCTGTGTAAATGGCCTCTAAAAATTCTCAGCTTTATATATATATATATATATATGATAGTGTGTGGCTCACCGATTTGCTTAAGGAACATTTATGTTCCGTTGTGCCCTGGAACTCAGACTAGAGTACTCACAGGCAGTCGCATAGCGACATGTAGCATATGTTGTTAATGTGGAACCGACAAAGACAAGGGAGACCGGAATGGCCATTTCTGGCTTATTAGCCGTCATCAGCCAGTCATACCCAATCCCAAGTGTGGAACACCTGGGATTCGAACCCGCGACCTTTGGTATTTGAGTCGAACGCTCTACCATTGAGCCACGGGCTCGTTGCTTTGTCGGTTGCGATCGGGAATATGATGATAGTGTGTGGCTCACCGATCTCCTTAAGGAACATTTATGTTCCGTTGTGCCCTGGAACTCAGACTAGAGTACTCTCAGGCAGTCGCATAGCGACATGTAGCATATGTTGTTAATGTGGAACCGACAAAGACAAGGGAGACCGGAATGGCCATTTCTGGCTTATTAGCCGTCATCAGCCAGTCATACCCAATCCCAAGTGTGGAACACCTGGGATTTGAACCCGCGACCTTTGGTATTTGAGTCGAACGATCTACCATTGAGCCACGGGCTCGTTGCTTTTGTCGGTTGCGATCGGGAATATGATGATAGTGTGTGGCTCACCGATCTGCTTAAGGAACATTTATGTTCCGTTGTGCCCTGGAACTCAGACTAGAGTACTCACAGGCAGTCGCATAGCGACATGTAGCATATGCTGATAATGTGGAATCGACAAAGACAAGGGGAGACCGGAATGGCCATTTCTGGCTTATTAGCCGTCATCAGCCAGTCATACCCAATCCCAAGTGTGAACACCTGGGATTCGAACCCGCGACCTTTGGTATTTGAGTCGAACGCTCTACCATTGAGCCACGGGCTCGTTGCTTTGTCGGTTGCGATCGGGAATATGATGATAGTGTGTGGCTCACCGATCTGCTTAAGGAACATTTATGTTCCGTTGTGCCCCGGGAACTCAGACTAGAGTACTCACAGGCAGTCGCATATATATATATATATATATATATATATATATATATATATATATATATGATAGTGTGGGGCTCACCGATCTGCTTAAGGAACATGCATGTTCCTTAAGCAGATCGGTGAGCCCCACACTATCATCATATTCCCGATCACAACCGACAAAACAACGAGCCCGTGGCTCAATGGTAGAGCGTTCGACTCAAATACCAAAGGTCGCGGGTTTGAATCCCAGGTGTGCCACACTTGGGATTGGGTATGACTGGCTGATCACGGCTAATAAGCCAGAAATGGCCATTCCGGTCTCCCCTTGTCTTTGTCGGTTCCATTCCATATATATATATATATATATATATATATATATATATATATATATATATATATATATATATATATATATATATATCAAGGAAATAATTTCTGGAAATTATTAGTGCAGGACATGGAGTCAGATGATTCGGACATGACTTTTTAGGGTCAGACCCGAAATTTCAATGAACATTTGGGTCGAAGACAATCAACCACTGTGGAATAACCACGTAATGCCCATTCTAAAAAACAAGTAGTACTACAAGTAGTATGAATCGTATATGGCACACATATTATACCGTACTTCCGACATAGGTACTAGCTAAAAGCCCAGACACGTGTTTCGCCGATGTTTCTGCTGCTGCGTGACGCAGCAACGAGGGGTTCGGCTCCTCAGTGGGTCCCCCAGCGTTCTCTATGCGGTTTCTGGTATATGGACTCCAGAGAATAATCAAAGGAAATAATTTCTGAAATTATTAAGTGCAGGACATGGAGTCAGATGATTCGGACATGACTTTTTAGGGTCAGACCCGAAATTTCAATGAACATTTGGGTCGAAGACAATCAACCACTGTGGAATAACCACGTAATGCCCATTCTACAAACAAGTAGTACTACAAGTAGTATGAATCGTATATGGCACACATATTATACCGTACTTCCGACATAGGTACTAGCTAAAAGCCCAGACACGTGTTTCGCCAATGTTTCTGCTGCGTGACGTCGCAACGAAGGGTTCGGCTCCTCAGTGGGGTCCCCAGCGTTCTCTATATATATATATATATATATATATATATATATATATATATATATATATGATAGTATTTCACCGATCTGCTTAGGAACATGTATGTTCCGTTGTCATGAGCTCAGACTAGAGCCCTCGCAGGTGGTCGCATAGTGACGTGTAGCATATGATGGAACCGACAAAGACAAGGAGACCGGAATGGCCATTTCGACTTAGCGTCATTAGCCAGTACAATCCCAAATGTGGCACACCTGGGATTCGAACCCGACTTTGGTATTTGAGTCGAACGCTCTACCATTGAGCCACGGGCTCGTTGTTTTTGTCGGTTGCGATCGGGAAATATGATGATAGTGTGCTGCTCACCGATCTGCTTATGGAACATGTATGTTCCGTTGTGCGAGCTCAGACTAGAGCCCTCGCAGGCGGTCGCATAGCGACGTGTAGCATATGATGAAATGGAACCGACAAAGACAAGGAGACCGGAATGGCCATATTCTGGCTTATAAGCCGTCATCAGCCAGTCATACCCAATCCCAAGTGTGTCACACCTGGGGATTCGAACCACGACCTTTGATATTTGAGTCGAATGCTCTACCATTGAGCCACGGGCTCGTTGTTTTGTCAGTTGTGATCGGGAATATGATGATAGTGTGTTGCTCACCGATCTGCTTAAGGAACATGTATGTTTCGTTGTGCCATGGAGCTCAGATAGAGCCTCGCAAGCGGTCGCATAGCGACGTGTAGCATATGATGAAATGGAACCAACAAAGACAAGGAGACCGGAATGGCCATTTCTGGCTTGTACCCAATCAAAAGTGTGGCACACCTGGAATTCAAACCCGTGACCTTTGGTATTTGTCTGCCACACTTGGGATTGGGTATGACTGGCTGATGATGGCTAATAAGTCAGAAATGGCCATTCCAGTCTCCCTTGTCTTTGTCGGTTCCATTTCATCATATGCTACACGTCGCTATGTGACCGCATGCGAGAGCTCTAGTCTGAGCTCCAGGGCACAACGGAACACACATGTTCTTAAGCAGATCGGTGAGCCCCACACTTTCATCATATTCCCGATCACAACCGATAAAACAACGAGCCCGTGGCTCAATGGTAGAACGTTCGACTCAAATACCAAAGGTCGCGGATTCGAATCCCAGGTGTGCCACACTTGGGATTGGGTATGACTGGCTGATGACGGCTAATAAGCCAGAAATGGCCATTCCGGTCTCCCTTGTCTTTGTCGGTTCCATTCCATCATATGCTTCACGTCGCTATGCGACCGCCTGCGAGGGCTCTAGTCTGAGCTCCATGGCACAACGAAACATACATGTTCCTTAAGCAGATCGGTGAGCAACACACTATCATCATATTCCCGATCGCAACCGACAAAAACTACGAGCCCGTGGCTCAATGGTAGGGTGTTCGACTCAAATACCAAAGGTCGTTGATTCGAATCCCAGGTGTGACCCACTTGGGATTGGGTATGACTGGCTGATGACGGCTTATAAGCCAGATATGTCCATTCCAGTCTCCTTTGTCTTTGTCGGTTCCATTTCATCATATGCTACACGTCGCTATGCAACCGCCTGCGAGGGCTCTAGTCTGAGCTCCATGGCACAACGGAACATACATGTTCCTTAAGCAGATCGGTGAGCCCCACACTATCAGGCAACCAAGTACCAGGCCGAAATCGACCAAGCTATAATTGCAGGTAGGAGAGATAAAACTTAGTTTTTTTTTCCTGTTCAGTAGAGTCATTAGAATCTGAACCTCAGATACGATCGATGAGGACCTCATTTTCCTGAATAACGTTTTTCTTGGAAACGGGTATCCGGAGAAATTCATCGATAACTATCGCCATCCCAGACAAGAAATTCCTGCTGAAATTTCCGTGCCAAAACCGGGTGACCATCTTCCTCCTTTTCAAGGGCGATAATGTGTCAAACGTGATCGAGCGACGGCTCAGATGCACGATTGAACGAACGTACACCGCCTCAAAACTGTTGTTAATAAGCGCTACAATAACTATTTCAGTTAGACCAACTAAGGACATTCTGCCTATGCACGCCACATCAAACATTGTTTATGAGTTAACATGTAGTTGCAAATGCAAATACATTGGGTGCACGCAAAGACAGTTGGCAACTCGGTCAGCTGAACATATGCCCAAGTGGCTGTTACGGGCGGAAACATAAGGTACCCAAGAGTTCAATTTCGAAGCGCCTGGTGGACACTGGCCATACGGTGGACCCACTGACTGCATTTAAGGTCGTATATCCGATGACGACGGACGTCTTCTGCGCTTTGCAGAGGCCACTGCAATACGGAGAAGAAAACCAGGACTTTGTAAGCAGCTGGATCATGTGATCAACTATCCCACGCGTTGTCGTTTCAATCACACTTGACATTTTCTCACTTTAATCTAAACTGGCTTGCTTAGTTGAATCCCTCCCCCTTTCCCCCTCACCATACGCACCCACATATCAGATCAACATTTCACTGCTTTTTCTACCAATAACGTTTCATCCCTTTACTTCTACGTTTAATTGGACAGTTGGCTGTGTCTTTTCACTAGGAAATGACCGTACGCAGTTGAATATGAGGTCGAGAAATTGCATGACGTCAATTAATTCTGCGTATTAGACATTTTTATCATTTTCGTGTCTCCTCTGTCATGTTTTTTTGACAAGCATGCTTCAGTTCTTTCTTTTTTCTTTCTTCATCGTCCCAGCTAACTGGTGCTCCGCTTGGTTTGAGTACTTTCCAAACCCACCGATAAACGTGCTCTGCATGGTGGAGAACCTTATCGCATTTCACGATCGGGAGTTGTACCAGCATTTAGTTGACTGCAGGATTACAACTGAGGTAGAGTGCACTTTAACTCCCCCCTCCCGAATTTATTTTTTCCCTTCGTTTTTTCTGCATCATTCGTCTGTTATGTAAACGTTTCTCTCACGACATGGGCGAATGAGCCTGGCCAAAATGTATTGCCATCATGATAACGCATGGACAGGTGTGATGACCTTCTGCCATTTCAATGAACTCGTCGGAAGTAGGAGGTGCAATAGAGAGGTTCCTCTTGGCCTGGCAGCTTCTCGTTGGTGGCTGTGTGCCCGGCAAATTGCCAAACTTCGAGGCCAGTTTATGGTACGTTAGCTATTGTCAGCGATTTCCACCTCCGGTGGAGCGAACTGAACCCGATAAATGCGAATGACTGTAAAATGCTTTTGCTCCATGTGAAATAGATCAGATGCACACCGTTGACTTTTAGGAAGGCTGAACCTTTTCACTGTGACGAGGTTCTTGGAGTGCCCAGTGGTGGTACTGACGCAAGCACCTTCATCGATATGCGTTAAAGTCTACCATTCGTGCTTCTCCCTCGGTGCTTGGTTTTAGAGCTAACAGCTCTTAAACCAAGCACCGAGGGTTGAGCGAATGCCTTCGAGTCATAGCCGCTAAAAACGCTTATCCGTAGATGACTCATCGTATGCACGAAGGTGTCTATTGAAGGTCGTGGTCTCTCCTTTACCTTCTAGTAGGCTATGGAAGGTTTGCCACTTTCTAGAGTAATCTAAAGATCAGCTTTGTTTACGGTTGGTAAGAGGAAGGGGATGTACTAATTGCGGCCAGAGTATTAATAATTTGTATGACAATACTTATCCTTACAAAACCCTTCGAAAATAAACATTCCTCTTGAAAATTATGACTGCTGTTTCCGGCGACAATAAGCTTCTGTTACTGTTCATGTTTTACCTGATGGGAAAAACCTAGAAGTACTTATGTGGCTAGGATGCATCACACTCTAAACGTACCCGTTTCCTCTACGTTTTCTCTGGATTTATTACCACAGAGCCTCCTCCACAGTTTTCATATGGAATCTATCTGTAAACATCAAGCTTACTGATATGCCTGTCGGTCGCCTGAGAAGCTACCAATATCCCAAACAGTTTACTCCGATCGGTACTCATACGTCTTTTTCTGGAATTTCGACAGATTTACGCGTGGCCTGTTTTGCAGACAGTGTTCAGTGAGGTCTTTACTGAGGAGGAATGGCTCTGTTTGTGGGATACATTAATCAGCTATCCACCTTCCTTCTTCATAACCTTTACCGCAGCCTTCATACTCACTGCCCGTGGGCCGATCTTGCGACTTCGTTCCATTGGCGAGTTTGAGGTGCGTCTTCATCCCTTTCAGCAAATCCCAAAATAGCATTTCTACTTAATTTATTCAGTAACTTAGTTTCACACTTCTGTCCACTTAGCTTTTCTTCCGCAGCCAATGCTCTCTACCTGTCGCAGCGGTGATTGCACGCGCACATCAGGTTGCCGCATCCACGCTACCAGAACTCAAACCGGCCACCTTTTTGCGTCAACTTTCGCGACCGCCGAAGACTGCGTCGTCTCCGCCAAATGCAGACTGTGTTGGTGAATTCAGCCAGAGTGCCTCCTCGTCTGACCCCGTGTCGTCTTCTTTTGTACCACTTACGCGGCCTTTCTATCCCGCAGTCACAAGATTTCCCAAATTCATCGTGAACTTTCAGATTCGTGAACGCGAGCGCATTCGCAGTGAAGAGAAGGAATATTTGCGACAGAGGTTTGGCACTACGTGTTCCATGTGTTTCCTACTTTGAACTGTCTTGTTAACCTGTTTTACCGTACTTTTGATCACTTTATTGCTGTATGCACCTTAAAGGCCAAAATGTTAACGTTTATTTCCTCGATAATAATAGCTTTTTCACTTGACTACCGCATTTTGAGCGGAAAAGTTGAAGCATGCTGTAGCTCAAGCCCCCATTACTATCATTTCTCCAAACGGTGACCAATAGACTTAAATGTTAACCAAGCTTCCTTATTTTACTTCCAGGTACATGGAAATTTGACAATTTCTGAAAGTTCATTTGACCTAGTTGTGAAAAACTCGTCGGCCTCGGTTGGATTTGAACCCATGCCAGCAGGAAGGGAAGGCTTTATTACAGCCAACGTTCTAGCCACCTGATATACGGGAGTCATAGGTTGGATGAGTTATTCAAATCAGCCAAAAACATCCACTGACTGTCTGATAAGTTTATTCAACAGTTTTTGTAATCCTTTTAGTCGCCATCTTAGTATTACTTTGAGCTGATTTTTATTAGGTTGACACAAGACGCCGACTTAAAGTATATTTACTATCAGACTGATTATTGCATTAGCCGGCTTTTTTGCTATACAGACCTTCACAATTTCCGATTTTACCCATCAAGTCATGTTTTAAAAAAGCCTTTTTTTCATTAACTCTGTGATCACGTCATTTTCCTTCATTTAATTTAGAGGCTATGTTTTGGCGCTTTTTTCCATTTATCTTGGGGTATTTTTACCATACATTTCAGAGCTCTTGCTGAGGAGATGCTCCAGCGGACAGAAGCTTTGGCCGCTGAAGAAGAAAACTGGTCAGTTTCGGCTCCGAATAGCTCGAAGTGTAACCTATAATTAAGCTTTTGCTTTCAGTTGCCCAGTCTTTATTTGTTTTCCACAAACTGAAACAGAACTTTCCATGTACTCAGACATGTCAGTTCGACCGTCGCAAACAACTATGTTCACCCTATGCCCAACAAAAAAGAAGGTCCGGGACGGTGACTTGCGCGTGAATTAGTTTTCAGTTATAAAAGATTTGCACCGCATCTACGGCATTCTTATTGTGTCTGGTGGAAAGATCTGAGGTGGATTCGGGCGCAGTGATTGACAGGAGAAAGAGCTGTGTTATTAAACCTCTTCCTGTCTTAATACCGAGGAATCTGGAATCGAGTGACGAGTGTTAACTAATTCGTGTTCTCTCAGTTTTTTATTCAACCTTAAGGAAAAATGATATTTTCGTTGTTTGCTCTTCATTAACCGAAACCTATTGTTAATGAAACTGTTTCAAGCATGGAATATTTAGTGGAGACAAATTGCATTAAAAGTTTCCCTTCAGATTTCCCGAAACTAAGTCAAGGGAATCTGTAGTAGTGCAGTTTACTTTTTTGTGGCCTCTCTAACCTGCGAGTTATATACAGTTCGGGCTATATCAGGCGCAAAATCGCGAAATTCGCATGTAAACCACTGTAGCACATAAACCCTCTACCGTGCATCCCATTTAGCCAATCAGGGTTAAAGAAATGACCGCTTTCTAAAAGGAGACAGTTTTCGGTTTATGAAGGATCATTTATTAGCTAAACTCGTGACTCCCGGTGGGGCCTCGTACCTCAGTTGGCTTGAGCGTTGGCTGTACTAAAAGCCTTCCCCTTGCCGGCGTGTGTTCGAATTTCACAAAAGCCGCCGCGTTTTTCACAAGGGGATCAAACGTATTAGCTAAGTTATGATTTATTTTATCAAAAACCATAAAAGGTGTAAAACGACTTTATGACAGGTCAATTATTTCAGACCTAATCTAACGGAGAACAGAGAAGTAAAATACGAAACAAGGACAAAATAATGAAAAATAATAATAATACAACATATTAGTATTTTATTGATTGTCCTTTAGCGTGTAATACTGCTGTAAGTCAGAGGACATAGAGACAAATATGCTGTCAATGGTTTTTTGGTCTATTCAGTCATGAAGCACAAAATCAAACTTTTTCTCCATTGAAATGTGTTTATTGGCCGTCATCTGACTTTACGCTTGAAATACCGCTTAAGACTAATCCAATAAAATGCTAATATGTTAATATTATTACTATATTGTCACTTTGTTCCTCCTTCTACTCATGAAATAATCGACCTATCTCGTCGTTTCTTTATCGTTTTGATAAAATAACAGCGTTGATCCCCTTGTGAAAAGAAACGCGGCGGCTGTAATTCGAGCACATAAACTGAAAATTTTAGTACAACCAACGCTAACGCGAAAATTCACCGGAAATCTGGTTAATAATGATCCTTCGCAAACCATCTCACTGAAAACGTCATTTCTTTAACCTGATTGGCAGATGCACAGTAGAAAGGGGTATATGCTACGATGTTTATGCAATTCCGCGATTTTCGATCTCTTGAACTAACTTTCACCCGGTGAAAACAAAAAATGAAACTTTACAATTCCGCTTATTTCGAAATCTGGTAATTTGTCTCCCGCTAAATATTCGTAGCTGGCTGGTTTCATTGGCAATGGGTTTCGATTAATGAAAACGAGCAACGAAAATATCGTTTTCCTTGGAGCCGGAAAACTGGAAGTACATTAATGCTCATTCGAATTTCCTCGTGTATTGAAACGGGAAGGAAAGGTTTAATAACACGTAACTTTTCTCCACAATCAATCACTGCGTAAAATCACCTCGAATCTTTCCGCCAGTCAATAAGGCCTGCGTGAGTATCTTTGCCAACTGAAAACTGGCGTTGAGCGCCAGAAGATGAACATTTTGCGACGATCAGGCTGTTGTCTGGTATCAAATGATGACGGGCGGCGCAATTAAGGTTGCCTTCGGCTATATTCATTGTTCGCCTGGCGACCCGAAACTCGTCGCGTTGTCTCCTCGGCAAGAAAACACGAAAATGGCGTAATCATGCAGGCAAATGAGCGTAAAATTTCAGCAACATATGAAATGAGAAGGGAAAATGACGGTCTGAAGTTAATGAAAAGGCGACATGACGATGAAAATCGGAAATTTGTGAAGTCTGTAAAAAGGCGCCGTATCGTCACGATATTAAATATGCTGGAACAAACAATATTTTGTCGGCTAATGCAGATGGCGTAAAGTTACAAAACTGTTGAACAAATATCGAACGATCGGTGATTTTGGCGATTGAATGGCTCATCCCGGTTCCGTATCGTGGCTGTTGACTGTAACCTTCCTTCCTGCTGACATCGGTCAGAACCGGGCCAGTTTTCGCAACTAGGTCCGAAATGAACTTATCGAAGGTGTCAATGTGCTGGTAAACAAAGGAAGCGGTTAACGACCGAAGTCTGTTGATCGCCGTTTGAAATGACGACAGCTACGGCATATGCGGTAATCGAAGAAAATATTATTCTCGAGGAAAACGTTAACATTTTGTGCTGCGTGCGTACGGCTGATAAAGTGATCAAAGGTGATAAACTGTAAGGATGAAAGGCAACAGTGCCAAACCTCTTCGGCGCCCAAAATAATCTTCTTCGCTGCGAAGATGCTTCGCGGTCACGAATCTCGGATGCGTGGAACTGAAGTGGATAGAATAACGAAGTACCAAAAGAGAACGCCGAACGGTACTTCTGGCTAATTCGCGTCTGCGGCGGGGCGACTTCGACGTTCGCGAGATGACATAGATGATATAATGATGCAGCTGTTATGAAAGCGAAGTGGTTGAAGAGATGACAATTCAAGGATACTGAATAAATTAGTAAAGTAGAAAGGATAAAGCCGCGCCAATGAACGAATCTGGATCGGCCCGCGACGTGATATGAAGAGCTGCAAATTATGAAGAAGGGAAGATTGGATAACTGATTAATGTCGAAATATCTCGTCGAACCGCTGTCTGCGCTGATATTCAACGTGTCACCGTCGAATTAACAACTGGCTCAATACTCGAACGGCTTGTTTGCAGATGAATTCGCTATGGCTTTATTGAACTCGCAATGATAAATCCGGAAAAACGTGAAGCGAATGCGTTGATGCGTCGCCGCATGAAAATTCCCGTCGATGAAACATGAACGACTGACGAAGCTATTGTCGCCGAAACGGCGCGATCATATTTCGAGAATGTTTTGTTTCGAAGGTTTTCGCTCAGGACAAAGTGTTGATAATACGAATGCTCTGTTATATTACATCCTTCTCTTACCAACCGTAGCTGATCTTTTAGATGACCTTCCGCTAACCTACTAGCGAGACGACCTTCGATAGTGCCTTCGTGCATACGATAATTAAATCTACGGATAAGCGTTTGCAGCGGCTATGTTTCGAAGGCATTCGCTCAACCCTCGTTAACCCGGTTGGAAACGATGAAACCGAAGCGCGAAGAAAGCACGAAGATAACAACGTATCATGAAGACTGTGCGTCGTATACCACGGGTACTCAAGAACCTCGTCACGTGAAAAGGTTCGGCCTTCAAAGTCAACGGTGTGCGGCTAAATGAACAAAGCTTTGTTACGGTCATTCGCGTTTATCGGGTTCGTTGAAGGCGCTGACGATAATAACATTCATAAACTGTGCTCGAAGATTTAACGATTGCCGAACCAACCACCAACGAACAATTTCTCTCTGTCACCTCTACTCCGACAGTTCATTAATGAAACACAATAGATGACGGCTGTGCAACCGAACCTCATAGCGCCGTCGTGAACGTTTATAACCGAACGAATGATCTGAAAAACGAAATAGGCGGAAGAAGGTAAAACGCTCTACGACCAGCAAATCTACGATCAACAAATATTTTTGCTCCGATAAATTAATCTGGGTACGCCGTCGCAGTGAGTTGAAAATACTCAGTGCTGAAGAAAGAACTGAACATGCTGATAAAAAGAAGCATGACGAAGGTACCCGAAATCAAAATCGTCTGTACGCGGGAATTATTGACGTCATCATTCGCGATTACTCATATTCAACGCGTACGTCGTTCCCCTGAACACGACCAACTATCAATTAAACGGTAAATAAAGGGATGGTACGTTATTATTGAAAACGGTCAATGATCGTATGTGGTGCTATGAAGAGGAGAATTCAACTAAACTGGCTTCGGTTAGATTGAAAGTGAAAATGTCGAAGTGTGTTGAACGGCGTAATCAGTTATCGCGGCTTTAACACAAAGTCCTGTTCTTCTCCCGTATTGCGGTGACCTCTGCAACGCGGAAAATTTCGTCCGTCATCGGATATGCGAACGCTTAAATCGGTCAATTCACGGTCCGCAGGCGCTTCGAAATTGAACTCTTGGTACGCTTATGTTCCGCCCGTACTGGCGCCGCTGAGCGCATATGTTCGGCGACCGGTTATTAGCAATCAATGACCCCGTTTTACTGCTATGTTAACAAACGGCTGATGTGGCGATGCTGTAAACAGAATCATGGTATGAAATGATTATTGTAACCAGCCAACTGGCGCAGTTTTGAGCGATCACGTTCGTTCGTGCATCTGATCGCTCACGTCACGTTGATACATTATCGCCCGCGGAGAATCACCCGGCAGGCTGTCTGGACTCAACGATAGTCGATGAATTACCGTTTCAGAAAACGCCAGAAAATGGTCTCATCGATCGTATCTGAGTTCAGGTTCTAATATTTCTACTGAGCTGAAAAAACTGAAAGTTCTCTCCTACGAACCTAACCGGTCGACATTCAGCCTATTCGCGCTGATAATGAGCTCACCGATCTGCTTGAGGAACATGTATGTTCCCGTTGTGCCCTGGAGCTCAGACTAGAGCCCTCGCGAACTGGTCGCATAGCGACGTGTAGCATATGTTGATAAGGTGGAACCGACAAAGACAAGAGAGACTGGCAAATGCCCATCTGACATATAGCCGTCATCAGCCAGTCATACCCAATCCCAAGTGTGGCACACCTGGGATTCGAACCCGCGACCTTTGGTATTTGGTCGAAGGCATCACCATTTGAGCCACGGGCTCGTTGTTTTGTCGGTTGCGATCGGGGAATATGATGATAGTGTGTTTGCTCACCGATCTGCTTAAGGAACATGTATGTTCCGTTTTGTGCCCTGGAGCTCAGACTAGAGCTACTCGCGAGCTGGTCGCATAGCGACGTGTGCATATGATGGTAAGGTGGAACCGACAAAGAACAAGAGGAGACCGGAATGGCCGTTTCACGGCATTAGCCGTCATCAGCCAGTCATACCCAATCCCGAAGTGTGGCTCTGCAGAGTTCGAACCCACGACCTTTGGTATTTGGAGTCGAACGCTCTACCGTATGCAGCGCCGTTGTTTTGTCGGTTTGTGATCGGGAATGATGAGTGATAGTGTGAGGGCTCGCACGATCTGCTTAAGGAACATGTATGTTCCGTTTGTGCCCTGGAGCTCAGACTGGGGCGCTCTCGCGGGCGGTCGCATAGCGACATTGTAGCATATGATGAAATGGAACCGACAAGACAGGGAGACTGGAATGGCCATTTCTGACTTATTAGCCATCATCAGCCAGTCATACCCAATCCCAGAAGTGTGGCAGACAAATGCCAAAGGTCACGGGTTTGAATTCCAGGTGTGCCGCGCGATTGGTATGGCTGATGACAACTTCAAGCCAGAAATGGCCATTCCGTCTCCCAATCTTTGTTGATTCCATTTCATCATATGCTACGTCGCCATCTGGCTGCTTGCGGCTTTCTAGTCATCCTAACAAGTATACATGTTCGCTAACGAATCATGCTATCATCATATTCCCGTCTTTCTTTCCATTTCTTGAGCCCGTGGCCTCAATGAAACATTCGAATCAGATATCAAGGTCGTGGATTCAGTCGGGTGACCCACTTGAGTTGGACCTTGGCTGGCTGATGACGGCATAAGCCGAATAGCAATTCCGGTCTCGCGTAACGTCGGTTCCGTTTCGTATATGCTACACGTCGCTATGCCTGCGAGGCTCTGATCATGTATACATGTTCCATAAGCAAGATCGGTGAAGACGCTCATCTTATTTCGTCGCAACCGACAAAACAACGAGCTCTATGTTAAACGTTCGACTCCGTAAATGTCTGAGTTCGTCGGGTGTCACCACATTGGGATGGGTATTACTGGCTAATGATAGCAGAATCGAAATAACCGGTCTCCACTGATATTTGTCGGTTTCGGCCATCATATCGCCCTGCGAGGGCATAATCTAGCTCCGATACAACGGAACATACATGTTCTAAGCGAATCGATAAATACTATCATGTAATAATATATATATATGTATATATGTATATATGTATATATAGAGGGCGCTGGGGAACCCGCTGAAGAACCGAACTCGTTATACCGGCTTATCGGCTTGAAGGCTGCGATCTGTAGTATATGTCGGAAGTACGGTATAATATTGTGCCATATACAATTCATCTGCCAGTACTACTTGTTTGTTAGAATGAGCATTACATGATTGATTCCGGTGATTGATTGTCTTCGACAAATGTTCATTGAGCGGGTCTGTTTCTAAAAAGAATAATCCCGATCATCTGACTCCGTAATCCTGTAATAATTTCGAAATTATTTCATGATTATTCTCTGGAGATCCATACCAGAAACCGCGGCGCTGAAATTGCTGAGAGCCGAACCTAGACCTTTAAATCACTGGCAACAGAAGCCATCGACATGTCTCGACTTTATGAAGTACCTATAATTCTGTTATATTATATTGCCATATACGGTCGTAATAATACTACTGTTTAATAGATAGGCGATGCAATCGAAGGATTGATCTGATGGTGGTGTCGACAAATGTTCATTAATTCAGGTCTGATCCTAAAAAGTCTGTGTCGAAATCATCGACTCCATCAGTCCTGCATAATAATTTCGAAGATTATTCCTTGATATATATATATATGTATATATGTATATATATATATATATGTATATGTATATATATGTAATGTATATATGGATTGGAACCGACAAGACAAGGGGAGACCGGAATGTCATTTCTGGCATTAGCCGTGATCAGTGATTCATGCCCAATCCCAGTGTGACACCTGGGATTCAAACCCTGACCTTTGGTATTTGGGTCGGGCAGCTCTACCATTTGGGCACGGGCTCGTTGTTTTGTCGGTTGTGATCGGAATATGATGATAGTGTGGGGTACCGATCTGTAGGAACGTGGATTGGGTATGACTGGCTGATGACGGCTAATAAGCCGGAAATGGCCATTCAGGTCTCCCTTGTTTTGTCGGTTCCACATTATCAGCATATGCTACATGTCGCTATGGAGCTGCCTGTGAGGTACTCTAGTCTGAGTTCAGGGCACAGCGAACATAAATGTTCCTTAAGCGAATCGGTGAGCCCACACTATCATCATATTCCCAGTCGCAACCGACAAAAGCGAGCGGCCCGTGGCTCAATGGTAGATCGTTCGACTCCAAATACCAAAGGTCGCGGGTTCGAAATCCAGGTGTTCCACACTTGGGGATTGGGTATGACTGGCCTGATGGCGGCTAATAAGCCGAAATGGCATTCGGTCTCCCTTGTCTTTGTCGGTTCCACATTATCAGCATATGCTACATGTCGCTATGCGACTGCCTGAGGTACTCTGGTGGTTCAGGGCTAACGGAACATAAATGTTCCTTAAAGTCGGTGAGCCACACTATCATCATATTCCCGATCGCAACCGACAAAGCAACGAGCCCGTGGCTCATTGGTAGAAACGTTCGACTCAAATGCAGGTCGCGGGTTCGAATCCCAGGTGTTCCACACTTGGGATTGGGTATATTCAGCTGATGACGGCTAATGCCAGAAATGGCCATTCGGTCTCCCTTGTCTGTCGGTTCCACATTAACAACATATGCTACATGTCATGCGACTGCCTTGAAATACTCTATGGGTTCCGGGGCACAACGGAACATAAATGTTCCTTAAGCAAATCGGTGAGCCACACTATCATATATATATATATATAAGCTGAGGTA